>OMNN01001349.1:0-12770 GCA_900302755.1 Chromis chromis | reverse complement strand
TTATTTTCTTTAAAAGAAAATAAATATAAATAAATAAATTCATAGATAAATTAATCAGTTACATCATCTAAGATATATAATAATATAAATATATCATTATTTACATATAAAGAGAGAAAATATGAATCAAATATATACACAAGAAGTATGCTTAAGTCAGCTCAGTCAGATGGTGATTACCTCCAAACAACTTTGTTATTATAAAACTAACTTTACTCTTGTTGCTTTCTTGACTTCAACCGTGGGAAGACGCCCCCCTCTGGGCATAAGACTGCACAAGATTTGTGTTTTCAAATTTTATATGTTGCAGCACAAATGTAACATAACAGCAGTTTGATTATTGCCAATTTGAGATGCAATAATTAATTGTGTATTCACCTATTAAATTAATAATCTACTATTTCAGTTTATTGGTTTTAGTAATTTTTAAGAAAAGAAAGTAAAAATTCTCTGACTGCAGCTTCTTAAATTTGGATATTTTCCGGCTTCTTTTCTTCTCTATAAGGCTACACTGCATATCTTTTGGGTGGTGTACAACACAGACATCTTACGTCATCTCAGGTTTTGGTAAAACCCTGATTGACAAACCACTGTTGCTAGCTATCCTTTTGTTTATTTGTTATTTTTTGTTCAAACTAATGGATACCTCTTCACATAACTCTCATGTTAACAGTACAATAAATTTAGATTTCCTTCCACCAGTATAATGATTTCAATGCTATCTAAAGGTTAGCAAGGCCACTATCATCCAAGTATAGACATGATAATGATCATACTATATCTACTGCTCAGGAATGGAATTATGGGTTTACAGGCGGCTTACTTCAATAACTTGACCAGTAATGTAATAAATGTCTGAGAGTATGTCAGTTTGACATTGAAAGTAAAATAATAGCCCTTTATCAACAGGTGGAACAGGCATTTGTGAATGTTTTTTTTAATGTCAGGTGTCTTTTAAAGTATTATATATCAGCAGCTGGATAGCTCAGTGAGTAACACCCCAGACCTTGGCATGGGAGATTGGTGGTTGAAATCCCAGTCAGGGCGCAGGTATCCAGTGAGGACCCTTAGGCAAGGTCCTTAATGCTGCCCCGCCTACCTACCTACCTACCTACCTACCTATGTGCGTTGCTTTGGATAAAAGCGTGTGCTAAATGAAATTGTAGAATATATCAGTCATTATTATTTGACTAAGTTAAATGCAAACTTTATTGTATTTTCAGTAAACTATTACATTTTAGATTGCTACATGGGCTAAACTGTAGAGGTCAGGACTTATCCAGAGAGCTGGTGAGAAAAGGAAAACCCAGAGATTCACTTCAACAATAACTATCAGCTTCTAAAATGGCACCAGCGAGGGTCTCCACCTGTAAACCAACACTGAATTAAACGATCCAGGGTTTAAAGTTTCTGTATTGATGCTGATTGGCGCACATTACAGCAGAGAGGCCCCGTATTGATCTGTACTTTGGGAATTACTGTTGGAAAAAAAGCTGCATGCAATGGATCCCTCAAATACTTCTGGGATGGATATTTTTCTTTGCACTCAGGCCGCCTGTCTGAGAGGATCAGAAATGTAAGATGAGTGCTTTTGTAACTCGATTTGTTTTTTCCCCCGAGAGGCATTAGAAAACAAGAGCAAAAACAGGAGTGCACGTCAAAGTGTGCATTAAAATAAATGATAATGGATGCTGGCGGATCTCTGATCCTCTGATGGTTTTATCAGTGTTGCCTTACCTTCAAACCACCTAGTTCACTTTGTCCTTTAAACTTTCTTTCTAATTGTTTCCATTAATTTTAATACCGTATGGAAATTTCTCTAGCTTAGTATGGAACCCCATTTTCAGTGTTGTTTTTTAATGCAATCAGAGTTAAAAGGTTAGACTGTCCTTGCATGGTGGAGCTGTTGTCAGAGTAGATTGATTTGCAGTGCAGTCTGCATCAGGTTACTGCAAAACAATAACACAACTGACAAAGAGGAGGTAATGTTTCTGCATAAATGGATTGTCAGACAACAGGCCCCCCTCCCACCCTCTTAAATGGAAGCAAAACACCCAGACTGACACTCAAGGACACAAAAGACCAAAAAGAAACACAGAACAACCTCAAAATGACCACACAGAGACTCACATGTTTGCCTGTAGTAGGTTCATTTTGTGTCGTTTTGTGGTCATTTTGAGGTTGTTTTGTGTCTCTGTGGTCATTTTGAGGTTGTCTGGTGATTCTTTGTGGTCATTTGGTGTTTCTGTTCTTGTTTCGTGTTTCTTTGTGGTCCTTTTGAGGTTGTTTTAGGTTTCTTGGTGGTCATTCTGAGGTTGTTTTGTGTTTCTTTGTGGTCCTTTTGGGGTTGTTTTGTGTTTCTTTGTGGTCATTTTCAGTATTTTGTGGTCATTTTGAGGTTGTTTTGTGTTTCTTTGTGGTCATTCTGAGGTTGTTTTGTGTTTCTCTCTGGTCATTTTGTTTCTCTGTCATTGTTATGTGTCTCTTTGCGGTCATTTTGTGCTTCTTTGAAGTTGTTTTTTGTCTCTTGGTTATGTTATATTGTTTTACTGTTTTGTATTTTGGTCAGTGTATCCCTCTGTTGTTCTTTGGTTTCTCTTTGTGGTGATATTCTCCGTATTTGTACTTGTTTTCTGTCCCTTTGTTAGTGTTTCGTGTCTCTGTGGTCAGGTTGTGCCTCTTTAATGTTTTTGTGTTTCTTTTTGTGGTAATTTTGTGCATCTTTGTAGTTGTTTTCTGTCACTTTGTTATTGTCTTGTGCCACTTTGTTGCCATTTTGTGTCACTTTGTTGTAATTTTTGCTTCTTTGTAGTTGTTTGTGTCTCTTTGTAGTTGTATTTCCTAAATTTGCAAATCATTGTGTATCTCTTTGTAGTTGTTTTGTGTCTGTTTGTGGTTGTTCCTCCTCAATTTCTCTGTCTCATTTTATTACTTTTGCACCTTTTGTGGACTTCTTGGTAGGTACTTTGTCCATGTGTTTGTGATGGACTACCAAAAGGCCAAAATAAACGAATTCCAGGATGGGGGAACCTAAATCCCACCTGTACACCTTTAAAAACAATCAGCAACAGCACATGCATGTTCTATACAAATAATGTGGAAACATGTAAAAACTACTTCCATTTAAGAAGTTTCATATTATTTGCTTTCAAGCACCTGTTTTGTTATGCTTGGCAGGCAGGTGGCGCTATATGCCAACATTGTATTTATGAAGCCACAAAGACAAAACCATTTGCATAACTATAAAGCCTGAAAACCTACAGCAAGACTGCATGAGAATGGCCTCCTTCTGTAAATACATCTACACTTGTAATGACTGAGGTTTGATTTACTATGTTAATGTGTGATGTGATTTTTGGGGTTAAAGGTTTCAGCATGCAGTAATACAAACGAGGTGACTAAACAGTAAACAGTCAATTTTGACATGAAAAAATACAAATATTTGTGTTTTATGATAGTGATTTTTAATTTTCAGCAGTATTTTAGACTCTTTCTTTTCTTTATGCTTTGTTTATGATGAGCTATTTACCCAAGTCTCTTCCTATACATCTGAAATTTGTCACTGTTACCACTATATCTTAGCAGTCATTTTTCTTATGTTCTTTGAGGGTCAACATTGTGAAACACAAGCAGAGAAGAGTCATAAACTCAACAAAACAAACAAATTGAATTAGAAATGTCCAATATTAATGTAAGGCTTGCTAACATTAGCTACCAGTAGCCACCATAAGTCATTTCCAGACCATGTGAAGTCATTTCAGTATAATCCCCGAGTGTACTGACGTGATCAAGGGTATGTTTTTTGTTAAAGAATTTAATTTTGAAACTGATTTATGAATTAAGTCTCTTTTTAAAAAAAAGAGAATATCCTGATGCAGGAACATAAAGAGTTGTACAAAAGACTGTCATGACACAGACGACAAGAATCCAAGTCTGAAACAGCGAATTGTTCTTATGAGCCTGGTAAAGCTCACGTCATAAAGGTCCATTATTCCCTGCTGTTCCAGAGGCCAGAGCCGACCTACAGTCTCTATGTACTGACAGCTGCTTCTGGGTTCTGTCCGACTGTCTGCACTATGCCTCTCTGTGCAGCTTTGTTCTGGACTTCTGCTGGTGGGTTTGACGTGCTGGACTGTCCTTCCTCCTCCAGACCCACCAGCCTACTGCTGACCTCCCACAGCCTGCGAGCCGCCTCCTCGTCCAGGGCCTGGGGCGCTGGTTCCTTCTCGGTCATCACATCGTAGTACCGTCCTGTCACCCCCTCCATCTCCTCGGACACGGCCAGGTAGACGCTGGGCTGAGCCCCCATCTCTGGGTTTTTCACCAACATGGAGAAAAAGGGACCTGTGGAGGAGGGTCTGCTTTAAACTCAACACCAAACACTTTTCTCCCCAGAGCGGAGGATGTTTATTACCCCAGAGTTTTGCGGTATTAAAAAATAATCATTGCAGATTGCATAAACATGTATCCACCAAGTCCCAGAATGAAGGCTGGTGTGCTTTGATTTCAGAAGTTTTACATGAACCGTTACATAACAGCTGAGCACTGTAGCTGTGGAGGGAAACCCTTGCAACACTAACTTTGGTGATTTTTATTTTAACTTCAGGTGACGTACTACATACTCCGATAACTGGCTAAAAAAATGGAGGCACTTTACTTTCAATTTAGACAAATCAGTCTCAACATTGAAACAACTGGTGAGACAACAGGTGAAGTGACATTGATCTACTCATTACAATGGCACCTATCAGGCAGTGGGATATATTAGACCACAAGTAAACAGTCAGCTCTTGGAGTTGATGTGTTGGAAGCAGGCAAAATGTAATAATCTTAATGACTTTGACAAAGACCAAATTGTAATGGCTACCTGCCTGGATCAGAGCTTCTTCAAAACAGCAGGTCCTAGGTGCTCCTGGTATGCAGGGGTTAGTTATTACCAAAAGTGGACCAAGGAAGGACACATGGTGAACCAGTGACAGAGTCATGGGCACCCAAGGCTCACTGATGCAGGAGTAAAGGTTGGCCAGGGTGGTCTGATCCCAGAGAAGAGATGCTGTAGCACAAATTGCTGAAACCGGTAACACTGGCTGTGATACTATGACACACAGTGCATTAGAGCTTTCTGTGTATGGGGCTGTGTAGCTGCAGACTGGTCAGAGAGTCCATATCCAACACTGAAAGCACCTACGATGGCCGAGTCTGATGAGTCACATGGACGATGGGATGCATGTGCGTCATTGATCTGAGAAAGAGATGGCAGCGAGGATGCATGATGGGAAAAAGGCAAGTCAGTGGGAGCAAGATGATTCTCTGGGTAATGTTCTGCTGTAAACATGGGGTCCTGGCATACATGTGGATGTTACTTTGACATGTACTACCCACCTAAACATTGTTGGAGATAATATACATGGCAGGAGGATAATGCACCCCGCTACACCGCAAACATTTTGCAGGAATGTTCAATGTTCCTGTGTCTGAGTTGGTCCGTTATGAGTTCTCCAGCTTCCTCCCACAATCAAAAGACATGCATGTAACTGATGGTTCATAATTGGCTGTGGGTTGAGTGTGAAAGTGCATATTTGTCTGTCTCTCTGTGTTGTTACTGTGATGGACTGACGACCAGTCCAGGGTGTATCTGCCTTGACTCAAGCATCTGCTGGATATGATAGAAAAACAAGTTCATGAAGACACCACCTCAGAATTATTCAGACTCACAGAAGTCCATGACTCAACAGATCAGAGCTGTTTTTAGTGTCACGCAGGGAGCCTACGCAATAATAGGCCAGTGGTTTTATTGTTGTGGCCGATAAGCGTACAGTGCATTGTTATGAATAAATCAACTCAATGATGTAATCAAGATTAGTTCCACAACAACCAGCTACAACAGCAAAATGCTTTTTACTCACTTTGCATTATTAATAATAATCATTTTATTATAAACACTGGGGCCATCCACTTTTCTATCCAGTTTTTACCTTTAATACTTAAAATACATTTTGCTTGTAATACTTACGGAAGTACCATTTTCATGTTATTTCTACCAAAAGAGCCGTGAGTCAAGACTACTTTGTCCACCAAGAAGATGACAAAAAATGAAATACCACAGTTACAAAGCCAAAAATCTGTGTTTTTTCTTTTTATAGTTGTCAAGTTGAAACTTTGTGAATCAGAACTTTTCATAATAGAAATGTGGCCAATTATTTTTGAACTTCTGCCTATTAATGAAAACAAGAATAGACCGTTCACTGAGAAACCTACACTAACAGCCTATGCTAACTGTTGCATATGCATTAGGTAAGCGTTTATTGATTTCTCTAAATTCAGAGTCCAATAAGGACGCGGGATACTTACTGAGCACAGAGCTCGAGAACTGCGATTGGTGCATCCCGGTGTGCCTCCCGAGATCCGTGGCAACAACTCCTGGGTGCACAGCATTCACAGTGACTCCTGAGCCTGTTACACACACACAAAAACACACACACACACACACACAGCATTGTTTTAAAAATATATATCCAATGGCCAATTACAAACAAGCACATAGGCCGTACTCCCTCCCACACATGCCCACATATGCAACAGCCAGTAGACTTGCCTTGTAATCGCTTGGCGAGCTCTCTGGTGAACAGAACATTGGCAAGCTTGCTCTGACAGTACGCCTGCTTGGTATCAAACTTCTTCTTCTCCCAGTTCAAGTCCTCAAAGTCAATCTTTCCAACAATGTGGGCGAGTGAGGCCAGGTTGATAACTCTGCTGGGGGCGGACTCTTTCAACTTATCCAGCAGGAGATTCGTCAACAAGAAGTGGCCTGGAGGAAGACAGAAACTCGGAATCAGTTAATGATGGAGTAAAGGAGATGTCCCTGGGATGTAAGGAGAGTTTAGACTCTGGTAGAGAGTTTAGAAGAACAGGCACTTCTCTGTTTTCACTGGTTAAAGTGTGTTTCTGTGTGTTTCTTCAGGCAGCTGAAGTCAGTACCTAAGTGATTCACTCCAAACTGCATGTCGAAGCCGTCTTCTGTCTTCCATGCCGGACACCTCATGACCCCTGCGTTGTTTATCAGCACATCCACATGCTTCTCCTCTGCAGCAAACACAATATTAGAGACACTGTGACTAAGTAAGCGTGATTTATTTCTAGAACCGAACCCACAATAATCTATTTCCATCACCTCGTTTGATCCTCTCCGCGAACTCTCGGACAGATTTAGCGGAGGCCAGGTCGAGGTGACACGCGTAAACGTGAGGATTCAAGGTTTTCCCACGTATCTCCTTCGCAGCTGCCTCGCACTTCTCCATATCACGACATCCCATAATGACCCGACCCCCTGATGGTGTAGGAGAAGAAGTGTGTCAGTGAGAGCAAAATAAGCGCTTAAGACTTCAAAACTTGTGCCTTTTTTCACACCAAATCACAGTTTCTTCACACCTCTTTTGGCCAGCTCTCTTGCAGTCTCTTTCCCAATGCCTGTGTTGGCTCCCGTGATCACCACAGTCTTTCCATTAATGGTAGCTTTACTAGGACACCGGCCTCCAGTCACATGGTTCCTATGAGGAGAATAAAAATAAATTTAGTGCTATTCAAACACTTGAGACTGTAACACCTCCCATTTCCACATCTAAACCACTTGTCACAGATTTTTCTCAATCTAATGCGATAAATGAATCAGATCCGTCTGTCTTGCTTTTCTTTTTCTATCTTGTCCACCTTCTACTGCAAACAGCTGGAGTTACCTGTGAGCATTATGTAACAGCCGGCAGCCCACAAGCTTATCAGTCAGAAGCAGGGATTCTAAAAGATGTTAGCTGTACTTTACAGAGCTCCTTTTATAAATCCGCATCACTATCCACAATATATTTATTAGCACTGCAAGCATTACTACAGTCAAAGCTGAATTACTGACTTACAAGAGAGAGGGAAACTGGAACAGGGCCCCAGCTTTGTAGGATCCCAAAAGCTCAAGTGTTACTGTGTGTGTGTCGTAAATTATATTTAAAGGTCCCTTATTATGCCCCCTTTTAGCAAATTATTTAAAGTCTCTCATGTCCCCAGAATGTGTCTTTCAAATGCTGCAAAGATGGTTCAACTCCTGGTTTTAGTCCTGTTCTAAACATGCAGCTGAGTGGCTGCTGTCCACACTGCCTTCAGGAAGAAGACTCTCTCTGCATCTGTGATTGAGAGTTGACTGCATAAAAGCTAACAAACGTGAAAGAAGGAGTTGTGAGACCAGAACTTTCTGTCACTTCTAACTTTGTCACAGAGATCACATTACATGGAAATATCACCAAAACCATCACACAGCTGTTGTTTGATGAGTTTGTCAGATTAAATTGTGGTTATGAAATCAGTATTTTAACGGCACAGAGCAGCAGCTTGGAAATGGCTCTGAAGTGACAGCTGGCTAACATATAGACGTGTAATCTCTTCATGTAAATGACAACAGCTTTGTTGAGAGTTCAGCTGTATTAAAATGCAGTATATGACAACACAGAGAGCCGGAAAGAAGCAAACAGATGTTAACATCGTTTGACTTTAAGTTGCACTGAAGCACAACAGGCGACATAAAAACACAGTAACCCACCCAATCCTTGTTTATTGGGCTCAAATTGGTTTTCCAGCAAGTTTCCCACAGAGGTCTGACTTGTATAGTCAAAGCTAATGGTAACATCAGCCACATTAGTTGCACTAACACTAGAGATTTTCCTTCTGATGTGGTGACATTGACATCAAAAATAAAAGTAATCCACTGCATTTTCAGTTCCTCAGATGCTGGGAGTGCATGAAGACTCTTGTGTTCACTCTTGCAACCAACAGCAAAACATTTGGTGTGCTTTGCTGAGACACTTTGGAGTTAGGAGAAGCAGCTCTAGCAAGTTAATAAACCTGGTGGACTCCTAGGCATCTGCTCATTCTGAGTGGCTCACCTTTGATTCGGTGAGAGGGCAGCATTACACCAAATTACTAAATTACAAAAACAATTACAAAAACTAGTTAAGGTGGGGCTAGTGGAATGGCAGAAGTAAGCGTCTTCAAGTTTTTAAGACATACAAAGCACAATAAAAAACTGATTTTCATCATATGGGACTTTTAAAAACATATTTGGGGATACGTAGCTCTGAAAAAGAATATCAACCGTTAAACTTCACAAGTGTTTTCAATAACTCAGACTGATTAGACCCCTGGTCAGGTTGAAGCTGGGTGAAGCACACTCTTTAAAATGACATGATGTCACCAAACTCCTCACAGTCTTGAGAAGTGCTGATCAGCAACATAAGTGGAAACATCTGCTGATGGACTCCGACTATGTAAAGGCTTTAAAGTGGGTCATGCTTAATTAACAGAATTGTCCTGAAGAGAGTACCTTTGTCAACATCTAGTTTTAAAATGCTTATTATTTTAGTTGTGTATGTGTGTAATCAAATTATCAACTTTTAGCCCCCTCAGATCCTCCAGAGCTGCTCCACAAAGCAGAACAAAAACATCTGAGGCTAATCTCATTTCACTACTTTGAGCCTCCTCTGTCCTCTCCTGACCTGGAAATCGACCTCAGAACGTCACCATGAAGGATGTCTCAATTCCGATAATGTATCTCGAGGAGATACACACTCTTTGGTTTGCCTCTTTTATGCTTCACAGGACTTGAGTGTGTTAAAAGTAAGGACACAAAAATGTTAGTATAGTATTAGTATATCTGTATATATGACACTTTTTGCCACGCTGTGAACTGTAAAGTAAATATATGCTGCGAGTCATCATGAACGCTACTATGCTCATGTGACAGACATCATAGAATACAGCAGTAGGCTGTAACAAAACAATGGACAGATCATGCAGCTGTGCCACACGTCATATTTAATTGACATCGCTTTGAAACGACAGCTCCGAGGCAGGGATGTCACAATTTGTTAAAGGCCTGCTGCCTCGACGCCTCCACTCACTGGTGAGAAGGACTAAGACATGAGGAGAGGAGGCGAGGAAAGGAATCAAGGAAATTGAGATATTAGAAGAGTAGGAGCTGAAAATAACTAAAACCCATCTGTTTAGTCTGTCTTTTATGTAGTGTTTTACAATTTTATGGTTTCAGTATTAATACTTTATTCACCACTGTGTCTTTAACTCTAGTTTGTATCATTAATATTTTACTGTTAAGTTATAATCAATTATTTTGTGTAATATTTAGTATGTAAGTAAGTAAGTAAGCAAAACTTTATTTATGTAGCACTTTTTAAAACAACATGGTTACAAAGTGCTTCACACACAGAGAGAAATAGATAAGAACAAATAGAATCAGGAAAACAGTGTCAACATGCAGATAAAAACTTTAAGACACAGGCGACACACACTGTGTGAACACCATGGCCACATAGGTCACAAACAACCCCTTAGACAGACACCTAACCAACCTAGACACAATATAGGCATAAACAAACATCCATACACAAGTATATGCAGACACACACTACACATTCCCGGTTTAGCAAAATGCTTGTTTATATAAGTGAGTTTTTAAGAGTTGCTTGAAGCTGTCTATGGAATTGGATGATCTGATGGAATAGGGAAGACTATTCCAGAGGGTTGGAACCAGGATAGCAAATGCACTGTCACCTTTTGTTGATAAGTTGGAGCGGGGGATGGATAGGAGGTTCAGGTTTGATGAACGGAGCGGTTGTGAGGTTGAGTAGGGAACTAGCAGGTCAGAAATGTAACTGGGGGCGAGGTTGTGCAGGGCTTTAAAAGTAATTAGAAGTATTATGAAGTGAGTGCGGAATTTTATTGGAAGCCAATGTAGGGATGCGAGTACTGGTGTGATGTGGTACCAACGACTGGTGGAAGGGTGGATTGACTAAGGCAGGTGAAGAGTGAGTTGCAGTAATCTAGATGTTTGTTATCTTTATTGCCTGCATTATCTTTTATTCATCTTAACCAACTATCTCCTATGTTGTCTTATTTAATGTTGTTACTTTGAGTTGCATTAGTCTTTAAACCTATTTTAGTGTTAATGGTAGAAAACACATAATGGCACAGATAAGCACACAGAACGGAGAAATAGTTTCTTTGTATGCGTTTGTATGAATCTCAACTGGGACATGATCTTCACAAATCTTCACACTTTAGTTCTGGACATCACTTGAAGACAACAAAAGCGGCTCATCGTGTCACACCGTTCTGTCTAACAGGAAGTCTAAGAATTTCCTAACTTCACACTGGCTTTTTTAAACTGTGAATGAATATCATTAACACCTCACACCTACAATCTGTTCAATCAGTTAGAAAAGCTGCCTGTAAGACACACAGTTGAGTCTCTACCTGGTCTGGATTGTCAAGTCACTTACGACCCATCTCTAGAATTAAACAAACACTCTCACACACTGAAGTAGAAAAAGTTATTAATTCTCTTCATTTCTCCAGGCTTGACTACTGTGACTTCCTTCTCTCTGGCATAAATCAAACTCTTGTCTCCAACTACTTCAGAATGTAACAGCTCGGCTTCTTACTTGTTTTATCAGTCGACTCGACTTCACATCACTCCACTCCTGGCATCTCTCCACTGGCTTCCTGTTCAGTTTAGGATTGATTTCAAGATTTTACTGATCACTAATAAAGTATATCTGGGTCTGGCCTCAAGACCCCATATGAGCCGCTCATATAAAATCCTTAACTGGGGCCCTTGTGGCTGCTCCATGGTAGATGCTTAAATCTAAAGGAGCTCCCAGAATCAGTGATTTATTTTTAAATCACATCTGAAAATCAGTTTTTCATAGACTAGTTTATTGCTTAAGGTTCTTATTACTTATATTATTTTATTTGCATGCATTGTTACTGACATACTTGTATTTTTTTGTATCTTTTTCCTTCTTGTTTTAAATTTCAGCTTAACTTTGCCTGGTATTGTTTGGCTTTACAGTTCATATTTTGCCTTCTGTGTGGCCTGCATTGTCTTTGTCCGTCAAAGCACTTTGTAAACCCTTGTTTTTAAAGGTGCCAAACAAATGCAGTTAATAATAGTAGCAGCAGTAGCATTTGTTAAGTGCTTTCTCGTTATGGAAAGACACATTATGGCTTCATAACGTGACATAACTGAGCTGCCTCACAATTTAGTGCACACACTACTGTATAAACTGCATTCGTATCAGCAGCAAATGTGACACAAACAGTGTAAAACACAGACTGACAGTTACATCACATGGTATATCACACATTATGGTATAAGTTACTCACTTCAGTAAAACAGCGCCTCCAATCACTGTCCCGAAAACAGAAACTGGTAAAATATATTTATTCATTACTCCGGAAATATTCTGACAACAAAATATACTTTACAAAATGTTTAAACACATCTAGTTTAACAGCACTGCTGAGCAGCAACAGCAGCAGCACAAGGTTACCGGCGCAGAATTTAAACGTCATCAACTAGTCCTGACCAACCGCAACGAGCCGAACAAGGGGCATTCTGGGAAATATAGTTCCACTGTTGAAGCATTTGTACACATTGTTGCATGAAAATGATTAATAAAATAAACATTTTTATGTATTTGTGTGTGTCACTCTTTCAAAAACCAGCTCGATAGCTTGAATTGTGATAATTGCTTTTACTTGACATATGTGAAAGGGTTATTAGTCAGGAAGTCAACTCTATAAACATTTCTTAACATATTTATCCTATATGTTTATTTTATACCTTTTTTAAATGCATTATAAAATCGTAGCTCTATGCCAACTTGATCTCATATTTCCCACTTTTAGTGCATTTGGCGTTTTAAAAGCTTTTT
>OMNN01001347.1:1566-36359 GCA_900302755.1 Chromis chromis | reverse complement strand
GTATAAATTGGCACACACGTAAAAACGAGGTAAGGGTATGACACATTAAGGAATTACACATGTCAGTGGAAAAATGGCGCGACAGCGCCCCCTAGAAAATTAAAAAAAATTCAAAGTACCCAGTTACTTTCACGTACAGCTACAAAATTTGGTACACATATGCAGCTACTCCAGACGCACAAAAAATCCTATAGAACCCATACCCACAACTCAACAGGAAATCCGCCATTTTGATTTGAAATTCAAAATTTCACCCAAAAATTGCCTTTTTTGGCCATTTTTGGTACAAAATGTTGCAGTTTTCAAGAGCGAACTCCTCCGAGGGGATAACTCCTACAGAGCTCACCTTTGCACCACAGATACTACAGGTGGTGGTGACAAAAAGTTATCAAAAGTCTCCGCAAAAGTATGACGGTGTGCGCGCGGTAGCGCGCGCCATTTTGACACTTGGCCATTTTGGCTCAATTGTGCCCCCTAGAGGCATTTAACAATTCTCCCCCGAAGTACATTTCACCTAGAGCTATGAAATTCGGTACACATATCTATCACTAATAGACGCACAAAAAAGCGTATAGAACCCATACCCACAATGCAACAGGAAGTCCGCCATTTTGGATTTAAATTCAGTTATCAAAAGTCTTCGTAGAATCAAGACGGTGTGCGCGCGGAAGCGTGCAGCGTTTTGAGATTTGGCCAATTTGTCCATTTTTGGCATTTTTTTCAGAAATTTACCATTTTCAAGAGCTAACTCGTCCGAGGGGTTAATTCCTACAGATCTCAAATTTTGTCCATATATACTACAGGTGGTGGTGACAAAAACTTATCAAAATGCCCCCTGCAAAAGTACAACGGTTTGAGCGCGGCAGCGCGCGGCGTTTTGACATTTGGCCATTTTGTCTCAATATTACTCCCTACAGGATTTGAATATTCAGCCCCCAAACTAAGTTTCACCTAGAGCTATGAAAGTCGGTACACATATGTATCATCGCAAGACGGACAAAAAATCCTATAGAACCCATATCCACAATGCAACAGAAAAGCCGCCATTTTGAATTTACTGTAATTTCGCCATGAAACAAGCAGTAAGTGCTGTGTAACTGGCCTGTACTTGATCCAAATGGCCTAAAACTTCACAGGTGTGATTTAAATCCGGGCCAGATGATTGCCATATGCCAAAATACTGTCTCGGTCGCCCGGCAACAAGAAGCGAGAACCCGTCCAACGCTGCTTGCAGCTTTAATTTTCATTATTTTTTAGCTTGAATTAAATAAATAAATTCTTGTCGTTGGCAAAACAGATTCTCAGCTGGTTCCCTTGGTGTCTGGTTTGGCAGTAATCTAAGTTTTGAGCAGCACAAAGCTTTTACAGTCATGTCATCCGTTTTAACTTTTAAAGAAACCAAGACCATTTAACACACTTGTACTGATCGACTCCAGACTGCACAAAACCAAGAGACATGATCACATCATTCTGGTTTTAACCTCTTTAGACTGGCCCCCAGTATGTTCTGGGAAACATTTTGACATTTTACGGATATTTTTTAGGGCCTCATCGCTGCACTCTTAGTAACGTACACACCAGTGCATTCTTTAGGATCCTTGGCCTGACATCTGGAAGGATTTGCGCCGAGGTAATCATGTCAGCTAAACCTCTTTTAAGTCCCTTCTTGAAACACTTTTATCAGAGCGTGCTTCCTGATTTTAATTGACTTTTAACTACCTTTGGACTGTGTTTTTCTTCTTCTTCTTTTTATTTTTTTTTTAAAGTTGCTACCTTTTACAACCCTGCATTGGTTTTTATACACCAAAATCTGTTTTTATCTGTCTTTTACAACCTGATGATTTTACAACTTCTGTTTTAGCTGCCCTGTGAAGCACTTAGATTTTGAAAATTTTGAAAAGTGCCCTAAAAATAAAGAGTTCAGGTTAAGGTTTAACAAAAGAAGGTTTCTTTTTTTCGGCGCACCAGTAGCTGTATGATACCTCTTCCTCAGGACATGGTCTATAACTGGCAAAATTCTGATCAAGTCATTATAATTATGAATCAGACGAGACATCCAATGCCAGCTTTGGTCACTTGGACAGTTTTCAGCACTCTGTACAGACACATTTCATGGGACACCCAGGCTCAATAACCAGCATCACTCAAACAGGTAATAAAATTGACCTTTCAGAGGTTATTTTTCTTTCAGCAGCAGTCCAATAATGTTGCCAGCAGTGAACTACAGACAAGGTGACTGTTAGAAGACCTGTGAGGCAGCAGAGGGTACATGGGAGTATGGAGGAGAGGAGTCTTTAATATCAAGGAATGCATTCAAACATCCCACACAGTTGTCTGCACAGACAGCTGGGAGCTTCATGTGTTACACAGCATCAACGTGTGATAGAATAATCCTATCCATTGAGCAGCTGCATAACTTTTTAACAAAGTTTAACAATGTTTTGCAAATTTTCCACATCTTTACTCTTGCACAAAACATGACCACACACATGGATTGCAGCTTTCTATCCAAATGCATCTCTTTTCTATGAAAGTCATTACAGGTTCAATGCAAACTCCAGCAGCTCAACTCTGCAGCCTGTTTGCAGCTTCATGCTCCGTTTCACAAACTAAAAAGACGTTTGCCTTGTTGGTCTTTTCCATTGACAGAGTAGTTATTGCAGGGAGACAGAGGAGCTACCTCGAGCATTATTAAGACTGAGAAAGACCCTTTCTGTCATCACATACTCATTTTTGTTATTATTATTATTATGCATAACAGCAAAGAGGAGAAGGCAGAGAGAGAGAAACGAGATCAGCAAAGTGGGAAATAGGAGATAAAAATGTGTTTAAAGAAGAGGGAATGTGGAAGAAGATAAATCCTCAGTAAAAACAAGCTAACGGGGAGTCAAAGTGGTGTGTGTTGAGGCGTTTCAATTCTCTCCACCCCGTCCAAACACAGGAATTTGGCTTTCAGTCACTCTCTCACACACACACAGAAGGAAAAGCAGATGTGAGCCAAACCGCTGCAACTTGGATGTGACCCCGAGTATCATGAGAAATCTCAGGAAGCTTCTCCTCGTTTTTCACCTCATCTCCTGTTCACCTCCATCGCCACTCCCCCCCCACATCTTGTGCTTTCATTTTATAAAGCACCTCCGTGCCTGAAACGTGAACTCACCACCTCGCTTTCTCAACTGGAGCCCCCTGAAAAGACTCTAAACCTAGATAAGTGGCATTTTGATGTATTTAAGTCATGTATTTGTTTTGTAGGACTTTGCTCTGTAGCATATCAGAGAGATTTGAAAGTGGCCCTGTTCTTCTGGAAACACCATTCACTCCTACAGTATGCAAAAACACTGATATCATTGAGTGTGAGTGTGTTTCCAACCTTAAAGCTGCTCAGCTCCTGCTTGGTGAAGCCATTACTGTGGATGATCTTCATCTGTTTGACCAAAGTGCTTTTTCCGCTCTCTGCTGCACCTGCAGGAGGTTATGAGATAATTAAAGTGTTTGTTTTTATCCAACATGGAATCATGTGTGGTCAGGTTTGATCCATGCAAGATTTACATAAAACTCCAAAGTAGGATTTGCAAGTCAAAAATTAAACTTTACATGTGGCCTTTGGGGTATTTTAAGGTTATATTGCATGATATGAGGGATTGAGCTCATATGAAGTTGTCAGTCTCACCTAACAGGAGGATTTTAACCACATTCATCTCCCGCTTTGCGCTTTCGTACAGGTCTCGGTCTATCTTTGCGCTGTGAATCCTCGCCTTCTTCTCCTCCTCTGTAACTTCGGTACCGAGGCACAGTCCCATCCTGAGCGCTCATCTCCTCCCAGGCCGGAGAGGAAAAAAACACACAAAAATGAAAGCAGGAGGTGTCCAAACTGTAAATCAGTCCGAGTGTGTTCCTGCTCCGAGCTCTTCTTCTACTCCCAAACCTGCAGGCTGCAGAGAAGAGGACGCAGGAGAAGGGAAAAGTTCAGGCCATCTCCGAAACATCCCTCAAAAACTCAGCAGTTGGTCAAAACCTTCCGAGCAAATCTGGTTTTACGCATCGCTCCGTGCGCGTTTTTCCTGCCTGTCAGCGGCAGATTGTAGCGGCTGTTCGCAGAAAACAAAAGTGCAGGAGTTCAAACTGTGTCCTGCCGCCTTGGCAGAGACCCCAGTTATTCCTCAGACTGCCTCCTCCCACTGCAGCCTGCTGCCCAGATGGAAAACTTTTGGACTTCCTGGGAAGTGACGCGCAGAGCTGCTGCTGCTGCTACTGCTGGTTTACATCCGTGTATTTCACCTGTGCAAGCCAAGAAAACTCAGCTTTCACTTTCATGTTACACAGTTAGAGAAAACATTAACTTCATTATGGTGAACTTCAGCTGTAAATGAGTAACTTTGATAAAAAAGAGAGAACATGTGCAGCTTGTATTCCACATTAAATCCTGCCCAACCTTTGGCAACCTCAAAGACAAATTAAAATCTCACCTTCTTTCTCTTGCTTTTAGTTCTTCCTACACTGTAAATCATTATAAGTTCATTTAAGTTGTCCTGCTGCTTTAACAAAGTGAGTTTGAGGGCACTTTAGTTGATTAGTTAGTTAAAATTAACATTATGAGTTGTGAAAGTGTAAAAGTAGCTCAATTAAAGTAAGTGAACTTGAGAAAACAACTTGAACAAACTTAAAATATTAAGTGGAATCAACTAGTTGCATAAGTGATGGTAACAGAAAGACGCGTTTTCCTTTACATTTCCTAAGTTTCCTCTTAATTTAACACTGAGAACTTAAAGACTGGAGGTGTAGCAACTGATTTTATGACTAACTTTGTCATGGTTGTAAATGTTTGAATTATTAGAAAAAGAGATACCCATAACTTACATGTTTTAAAGACACCAAGAGTCTTTGGGGAGTTCTAACTCTCTGACAAGGCATCCTGGTAAGTCTGGCTGTTATGAAAACAAACAATCATAACTCAATTTAACAAAGTCATGCACAAATTAGTTTAAAGTTTTAATTGCCCTCTTGTTCTTAAGGTCTCTCATAGTGATGGAGTTCATTTTTAGCCGCCATTCCTACTAGTTTAGAAGTGAGGTTGAGGAGGGGTTTGTTGCAATGTGCAGCTTCACCACTAGGGGGCATTAAATCCCACACAGTGGTCCTTTAAGGCTGTTTTTTTCTGTGCATATGGTGCATTTGTGTAATTACCATTTAAACCTTTATTTAGATATGTCCTCTTTTTGAACCAAACTATACAGTGCATATACTTAAATACATATTTCCCCTCAGCTGTTAAATATAAACACTTGCTACTCCTCTAACTTGTTAGTTTTATTATTTCCTTGTCGTTTTATCTGCTATTTTATTGCTCTTGAGCCTCACTGTATGGGACCAGCTGCTGGAACTTTGTGCTCTGCTGTTTTTACTGTTAACAAGATACAAATTGAATTTAACACGCTGCTTATTTCCTCTAGGATGTCTTATTTGGACTTTTAAAGCTTGAAGGCGTGACAAAACTTTCAAAAACTATTCACAGCGTTTCCACCTAATTTGGTAAATGAAGCTGCTTTGGGCCTTTGAGAGGCTCCTGTGTAAAATGTTTAGATCTCACATTGCAGTGTAAAAATACACGACATGCTTTAATAAATGGTCTTGGGTTCTACATGCAGACTAGAGTCCAGGGTTTCACACCTTCAGTGTCTGTGCAGAGGTCTTGAACATAAAACAAACTGAGATGTTTCACGTCTGCTCTGTCCTGAGTGATCAGATCCTTCATGCAGAAAGTCCTCAGAGACACTCGGGCTGAGGATTAAAGACACTTTGTGTTCGTGATGAAGTGACGGTTTGCTGTTTTTGTTCAAATCTGCGAGCAGTGCGACTGGAAGTGGACCAGCGGCTGTGGCCTCATTTCCCTGCCTCAGTGAACCGTGAGTATGTGCTGATCAAACAGAGATCTCAGGCGTCAGGCTGCACACATTATGCCACTGCAGTAAAACAGGCGTCACGTGACTCTTTTGCCATGTTACCCATTTATTTAATAAAGCGAAAATTACACAATATATTGATTGAAAGTTGTGAAAATTTCCAACATTTTAATATTAAAAACGTCTTTATTCCACACACGCTGCCACCATCCCACCTTCCAGCCCACAAACACTGTATCACACCAGTATGCCCCATTTAAAGACAGGAAAACCAGCAACTTTCAATGTCTGACAGGGAAATTGGGCACCAGATCTTTTACTTCTTGGATTATCTTGTGAAAAAGGAGAACAGAAAAAAAGAGATATTCTCATTTTCTCAAAACACATTCCTTGAAAGAAGACTGAAGAACGAGGGACTCAACAGCTGCAGAGACACTCCAGTAGTTTTTACTGAGTGGAATCAGAAGTTAATGCAATTCACAGCCCTTATATAGTTCATAGCTTTGGGAATGAGGCACTACTGTCATTCACGGCGCAAACACTCACTCACTGAACTCACTCAACACTCACACACACATTCGGTGCAAATTCAGGTAGTTAAAATCCACAGGTAAGATTATTAGACTATTTAACAGATCATTTAACAAAGTAATAATTTTTTTTTTTAAGATGGATAAAAACAAAGTGACCTCTACAAACTAAAATAAATGGAAATGGGTTAAAAACAGACCACAGTTAATATTACTGATGACACTTCTAAGACTGATTATTAAAACTAACGTGGTTAAAAATCTAAAAACATATCTGACAAGGATATTTACCAATAAGTTATGGATAGTTACAAACTTAACATACCACATCTATACCTACACATGGACGGGTAGCGTGTGAATTCATGGACAAAAAGAAAACATGACTGAAGATAAAATGCAGTTCTCTGAGGAGGAAGAGACAAGTAAAGGGATTTTGCAGGTTAAAACAGCACAGTCTTGGACTCTGTGTATTCTTCTCTAAAGGAGATCTGTTGTAAACCATTTCAGGGTGGAGTCCACTAAAGACAGAAGCATAATGCCTCACTGAAGATTAAAACAGGATTTTGCACCCAGTGGACTAGTAGAGAGATCGACTGGCCAGGCGACGACGACATGGACTCTCCATCTGAGTCTGCTGAGTCCACCTTCTTAAAGCTAAGTGTACCTGGACGAGTTAAACAGACTCAAGTTCAGGTTGGAGGTCTCATGAGTGAGAGGCCTCAGCTGCAGCTTCACTCTGATCCTGCTGCTCTCTCCTCTTCATCGCCTCGATCACTGCCATCTCCTTGGCCTCCTTCTTCTGGTTCCTGGCCTCAAACTGCAGCCTATGAACAAGAACAGAGATGTCAATAAACACAGAATGAAGACGTACAACAATCACTACAGATAATTAAAATGCAGATGGATAATATTAGTAAAGCAGAGTCTCTGACCTGTTTTCAATGATTCTCTGGACAATATCATCAGTGGTGAGGTTGTTTCCACTGTCTATGGTCCTGAATATTCCCCTCTTTCTAGGTTCCTGAGGGAAAAACACACAAAGTCAAACCAAGTCAAGACAAACTAAATCTGTCATGTCAAGTATGGCTGTCATCAAAACTTAACTGTGCAAACTGAACACTATACTGCCACCTTTAGACCACACAGGGTAATGGTGGTACTGGACGTTAGGAACAGCAAAAGTCTCTGGAAGACACATGCATTTCATAATACTCATCTTTAGATTTAAGCCTAGAGACAAGTTTAACCAGAAATTGTGGTATTTCTCTGCACTGTATCTCTTCTGCTTATTGCTGTGTGTTTGTGCAGGATACAGAGATGCACCAGCAGTCTGATTCCTACTGTAAGTGGTAATAATACACAATAGGCAAACTAAAGACAAGAGACAAAGGTGGAGGTTTCATGGAGTGCCTGGACTGGCCCAGAGCAGTGGCCCAAACCACCTCACATCAGACTGTTTGTCTGTTGGGACCAGACCACCTTAAAAAAGGGCTTAACCTGATTACCAGTGTGTCCTTGAGTCTTTACAGTGTGAAACTGTTTACAGTCTTGCTAAACTGATATGATACTTTTTTATGAACAGTGTTTGTTAACAAACAGTGTACTCACAGCATAGGGGTCTGACCCGTCCTTGTCTGGGAACACCTCTGTCTTGCCGTGACACACCAGGTCCACCTGCACAGAAATACAAACAAACCTGGATAAACTATCAATCACCAAGTAGAGAGAGATGCTAAATCTTCTAGCATGTAACGAGTTCTGTATTAGTCTTAATACTAGAAAAGCACTGGGAGAGCACAGACCTCCGCCAAGTAGCTCATTTCCACCCATATTGTGATTTACAATTATTTTATTTAATTACAATTTACAATTTTATTTAGCAGACGCTTTTATCCAAAGCGACGTACATATGAGGCAATTTGGGGTTCAGCGTCTTGCCCAATAACACTTCAGCATGTGGAGGGGCCAGGGATCGAATCGCCAACTTTACAATCACTGGACAACCCGCTCTACCACCTGAGCCACAGCTGCCCCCAGAAAAATGCTGATCCTATTGAGCTATGCCTCCTCCTTTGTGATTTCCACAAAAAAAATATCTGGATCCAGGAATGTTTTTGTGGAAATCACAAAAAAGAAGTTCCTGGCCTTGTCCCATTATCAACATTTCCTGAAAATGTCATTAAAATCTGTTCATAACGTTTCAAGTTATCTTGCCAACAGACAGACAGATAAACACTGGCAAAAACATAACCTCCTTGGCGGAGGTAATAAACTGATGTTTATATGCTAAATCTTGCTAAGAAAACCTGTTTTTAACTTCTTTTAAATTTATAATCACACATTACTCATCCACACGACTAAAGGAAAATGTCAGGGCATGTGTCCATGTGGAGTTTTCTCTGGCAGAAAAGCGCTGAAATGACACTGTGGAGGACTTCATCCCAATACTTCTTCAGAAAAGCATTGGATAAAGTGTGTGGGATTTGTTACTATGATAAAAAATATATTGACAACATATCAACATGCTTACTGCCATTGTCCTGTATACCAGCCTCACCACTCATGATCATTTCTGTCGGACATGTCATACAGTCATACAGCTCGATCACAAAAGAGGCTGTGGGAGTGAATTGAATTGCAATACTGTAAAATGATTTGCTCTCTTCCTACAGTAGCAACGTACTGTCTATGTTTGACAGAACAATACATTTGATATAATGGCCTTTTGTCTTATATTTAAAATGTCCACAGGGGGGCGGCAGATCGCTTCACATTGGTCCGTTTTTTATTTACTACATGGCATACGAATTAAATACACTTAGAAATGAAGCAACCAAAAGTGATCAGTTGTTTTAGAATACACTGTTAAATGCAAATGAAATTACTTGAAAACAATCCTTGTTAGATCTATGTCTGGCGGCTGGATAGCTCAATGACTAACACCCCTGACCTTGGCATGGGAGATCAGTGGTTCAAATCCCGGTCAGGGCGCAGTTGTCCAGTGAGGACCCTTAGGCAAGGTCCTTAATGTTGCTCCACCTAACTACCTATGTATGTCGCTTTGGATAAAAGCATCTGCTAAATGAAATTGTAGAATTGGAAATGTTACCAGTTCTTTAATACTTTGCGTATCAAGGGTGCTAATGTTTCATTCCTGACACTATCGCAACTCGTGAGGAACTTTTTTTTACGTGACACCTGATGAAATAGTCTCCCGTTTTATACACATTTAGTTCAAGCTGGATTCTAACTAAAGGAATAAATCCCTTTTCACATCTGAAGCCAGAAGATGGTATGTAGCTGTTATTTCATTGTTTATATCTTTTGTCATATTTACATACATCGCCACTGGCAAAGTACAGACTGCACTCCAAGGACTGCCTGGTCTTGTGGGCGTCAAAAGTATATACAGAGTTTGACAAAAGATCTCTGAGGTGGGGAGGTACATCTGCTAATAACCGTTACAGACACCTGTCATTCTAACTAAACACAAAGTTAAGAACAATTTAATAAATTAAATGAACAGTGGGCTTGTTTGAGTGTATACCTTTAGTGTGTGTAAAACAATTATTATTTTGGCCAAACTGATAGAACCACCTTTGTTAAAACAACTCATAAATAAATAAAGTGAAAGAATCGTGATTTGACTTAAATCCATTCAAAGGCAACTCACCTTAAAATGATCCAGCAGGTCTTTGCCCACTGCATAGGGAGCACCAATCACCACCTCTGACACGTACTACAGAGACAGAGGAAGATAATGAGACAAAACCCAAATGATTAAACAATTCAGGTCAGTCTCACACCAGTCAGCACTTTTCTGCTCACATGTGAAAGTTTAACTAGAGAGCATCTTTTAAATACAGGTTGCTTTTACCGCTCAAATAATGCCAAATTCTGCTCCTTGTCATCAGGCATTGTGTAAAACTGACAGCAAAGCACAGCAATTTAGTGGTCTTAGGGTTGTGTAACATTCTCATAAGTAACACAAACACACAATGCAGATGGGGCACAGAGACTCATTGTTCTAGACTGATAGCTGACCAGCAGGAATGAAGGGTGCAGAGCCAAGTTCAGCTGCAGCGCTGTGAGTATTCGGTGAAGAAATGCATCCCGCTGTGCTCAACATTCAGCTGTCTGTTTGTGTGTGAACTCACCCGACAGGCCAGGACACTGAGGGTTCTCTCATGGATGTTCATGATCGGGTAGTTCTTCCCCTTGTAGCGATTCACTTCCTAAAGACAGTGAAGAGATTACTGACTACTTTTACATTTTCACCTTTTAGATGTTTCATTGCATAAAAAGAAGACATACAGTAAGTTTAAGAGTGGCTTACACACTGAGCTGCTCTTGCTTTAACTTGTTTCAAACGTTTCTCATTAAAGTTTCTGACACAGCAGAGAGGGGAGAATTTCTCATCCTTTTGTGAATGTGTTGTCTGAGTTGTGTGTATTAAGGTGTACCTGGTCAAAGTGCAGACCTACGATGACGTAGGGCCTCTCTGCCTGTTTATAGACCATCTCTAAGAAGTCAACATGGCCAATGTCTGCAGATGATTTGTGGTCAAGGCAACAACACAAACATGTACACCACAGAAATCTTAACCCAGATCTGGTTATTTCCACATGATAAGGATACGGAAGAGGTCAAACGCTCCAGCCACATAAATGATGGTGTCTCCGGGCTGAGGCTCCTTTCCTGAGGCAAACTGGATGATCTTCTGAGATGTCTGCAGGAACTGAGACACTCCTGTCCACGGACTGTGGCCTTTAGGGCCCTTGAAGACAATAGAATAAACAGTACTGAACCCCACTGACCCACTCCTATCATTGGGATGATGTGGCAAATCCTGTGTAGAATAAATATTACAATTTCTTGACACAACAAGATTTTAGTAACAGAAAGTCATTAGTACCTTTCCAAAGTTGTCTGCGTGCTGCTGGTATTCTGGGTTATCCTGCAGAGAGGAACAGATTAGACCAACAAAATATAAAATAAACAATCATTGTCCAGCTACTAAAGACAGACACAGAAACTCACCAGGTTGCTGTGGTGGGCTTTGGTCATGAGAAGCATACGTCCCACCAGGTCGGTGGTGGAAACACCCTGTGTGCGCTTACATTCCCGGTAACGTCCTGCACGCTTCACCTCTGCGTACGTGTCTTTGCCATCTACTGTCAGTGTGATGTCATCTGGTAAACATAAATCATTATCTCATCACATCTGGAAGCTTCACCACATCATGTAATAATCTAACCTTTATTGATCCCCTTGGGGAAATTCCTTCTCTGCATTTGACCCATCCTATTCAAAACTAACCTTAACTATACTAGGAGCAGTGGATGCCACGGTGCAGCGCCCGGGGAGCAGTCAGGGGTTAAGGGCCTTGCTCAAGGACCCAACAGTGATCACAGTGGGGGTTTGATCCTCTGACCTTCTGATCAGTAGCCCAGGGGCTTAACCTGTTGCGCCACCACTGCCCCCCTGATGTATATTTCTAGGTACGACTAATTAACAATACGTGACACTCAATGTGTTCGATTTTGAAACAGAATTCAAACAGCAGATTTCAGCTGGCGTACCTCCATGCACACAGGAATCACAGTTATATTTGTCCAGAGTCTCCAGGGTGGTGACATAAGGTGCTCCTTCTACTATCTCATCCACCCACTTGATCGCCCGCACCATCTTGTAGCGCTCTTCCTGAGTGAAGACCGGAGGACCCTTGTGCTTGGAAATCTCCGCTTTGAAAAGACAATTTGGAAATAATTGATTATTAATGGCACAGCGGTGGTGTAAGTAATGAATAATGTAGGTGGTGGTCACTCAACATAGCTCTCTGTACCTTAAAACATCTCTTACAATGCTGCCCTGCTAATATACGGGTCATCTGGTATAAATATTGAGTTAAAACCAAGGCCACATAAACACCTGTAGCTTGCCTCTGTGTTCTGTACTATTAAAGAAAATTTAAACATTTACATCCGACTGCTGCTGAGCCTCTTATCAGTCATCAAAAGTCCGTCTATGAGAGAGGCTTACAGCCAACAATGGAATAATGTTTCATGATTCTTGAAATAGTTGGGTCAGATTACTTCAAAATGCAGTCTGTTACTGAATACAAATTACAGTAGTCCCTTGTCTATCGCGGGGGTTAGGTTCCAGAACCCCCCACGATAAGTAGCGACATTATATTTATTTTATCATTTATATATATTTTAAGGCTTTATAAACCCTCCCCACACTCGCTAAGTGTGAGAGTGTGAGCAACACTATGCGCAGCAATCAGACGTCGATGTGAAATGGACAAGGCGAGATGCTGAACGCATGCTATATGAGCGCCCAGGATACAGAACACACTGCTCTGGTTGGTTTATACAATTTAAAAATCCACGATACAGTGAGACTGCGAAAAGTGAACCGCGATGTGGCGAGGGACAACTGTAGATGGCAATTTTTGTAACTGGAAACATAACATATATTGGATTACCCTCCAAAATGTAATCTTATCTGAATATTCTTTAATTGCTTCAAACTCTGAAAATACTGCACCTTTTACTAAAACATGGACATTTAGAGTTCCACAGATGTTTGTTTTTCTCTTTTTACGGTTCAAAACATTTTCAGTGCAAATAAAACACATTTTGTATTTACATATTATATTTGCTCAAAGACAGTGTTGGCACAAAGCACAAGTGTACTGTGTGTATTCTACAACATGTGGCTGCTGTTCTCTTTATGCAAGTCATTTTTAATCAAAGGCCATATTGCCAAGAATCGAAGGCTATTTTGAGGGACTGCTGCAACCTGAACCTCTTATTTCGACTCCACACTGTTCTTTCCCCCCACCACCACAAAGAGGAGCACTTGTCTAAGAAACCCAAAATGTGAGTTCAGAGCCTTGGTAAACATTTTAAAGAATCAATATGTAAAATTGCCATATCGATTATTCAGTTAGTATTATTATAAAATTGGTAACTACTTTAGAGGTTAGCTTAGAATACTTTGACTGCATTTCTCATAATTTTCTGAGCTTTTACAACCCATCAATCAATCGATTAATGGAGAAAATAATGACCAGATTAATCCGTAATCATTAGTTGCAATCCTGTACAAAATAGTTCAAAATGAAATCGACCTCAACCAACTACAACAACAAAATATTATATTTTAATGCATGATTAATAATAACAAGCAATATAATAGTCTAACAGTCACAGGGGACATTCAACTGAAATGACCACTTTTATTATTTTCAGTGCATTTTTGTGATGATATGTACTTTTACTCAGTTATTTAGGTCACATTTTCAACGAAAGACTTTTGCTTGTAACAGAGCCCTTTCTACGGTGGCCAAGAAGGGTCAATGCAACTGCAAAAGCCAAAACGCAACCGCAAAGGCCACAACGGAATTTGCTAGTTTCACAATAACCAAACGATGGACGGCAGAGCACATACGTAACGTTATGACAATTTCAACACGGTGACCAACATTGCTGATTTGTGAAAACACATAACGACATTATTCACAATCATCGAGCAGCAGCGGTTTAGTTACGTCTCATTAAACTTTCCTGCAACCAAAATAGTCCGTCAGAAAATATTGTCCCCCGGAAACAAAGCCTGTTCTTCCGGCCGCTGTGCACTTCCGTTGTGGTCTTTGAAGTTGTGTTGTGGCTTTTGCTGTTGCGTTGACCCTTCTGGGCCACTGTACCTTTCACTGCGTTGTATTTACTTTGATTAAGTTAAGGATGCGAATACTTCCTCCATCACTGTAAATATTCATACCAGAAAGTGTGCTTTCTTACCATCTGTATGCACTCCAGCTATGAGGTAATCTCCCATTGCTTTGGCCTGACGCAGCTGGTTGGAGTGACCATAGTGCACCATGTCATAGCTGTGGAGACAGAAAGAGACAAAAACGTCATCAACATGTAAAATAATAGCTAATGTGTAATATTGTAATAACAATTAGGGGTGTGGACTTAACGATTAACACGCTGCAGCTGCAGGTTTTTCACCTGAAGCTCTTCAGGCTCACAGCATCATTGTCCTTTACATGTCTTTTAAACACGACCTTGCAGGATAGTTTTGACTGTCAAAATCTCAACTTACTTTTATCTGTTTCTACAGTGAACTTGCACAATAGAGCACACTGTGTGGCTTCTATTAATCATGATGTTGTAGATATCTAAACGGAGATGAATGGATTGTCAAGGTGAGTGAAAATGATAAAGGTCACTGGGAGAAAGGTAATGGTAACAGGCATGACGTCTACTCTGTGCCAGAGTTTATTTGCTTTCTGCCAATTAGTAACTTTTACTGTTGATGTTTCTGTTTGCATGCATTTTAAAAAGAAGGAAATGTGAGCACTTCCCCCTCATGGGAACATATTTGAAGTGTTAGCTGATCTTAACCTAAATAAAGAGAAACTATGTCGTTTTCAGGAGGATTTATTTCTCTGTAGGTACTTCAACATTGGGATGTTGCTCAATGCCTCAGTCAAGTTTCTTCAGGTTTTGTTCAGCAACTTAAAGCTTCACATTCCTACAGTTGCAAAACACTGAGCTCAGGAATATCCCGTCCAACCACAGACAGAGTAGCTGGTAGTTAAGAGGTTACATGATCACACACACAGATCAAAATAATATATTAATAAGAACTAGCACCGACAACGTATTGCACAACGTATTGCACACCAGGAGGGCAATTGCACATGTACCGCACAAGCCTAGGCAGAGCCCAGCAGCGTTAATGCTCATCCCCATTATACATTATTATTACATTATTACAGTTTAACAAGTTCAGTAGTTTTAGTTTTTCCAGATTTGTTTTTGTCTCTAATTTTGCAGTGCTGAGCTACAACTTTGATAGTTTTAGGACGCCAAGAGAGAAAAAGTAAATATTGTTGATGCCTAAATTAAAAGTGTACAGTGTGATTATTTGCATTGTATAGACCATAATGCAGAAAAATATGCTTTTGCTACTTTACATATTGTATCATTACACATACCAATACAATACGCTCTGTGTCTCTGTAGCACATGTAGGAAAGTATGTATCACAGCTGGGGAGGATGTGGTGCAGAGTCACTGGGTGTCTTCTCTGTATATTCCTAACTAGTTTCTCAGTATTATTCCAACATATACACTCACCGGCCACTTTATTAGGTACACCTTGCTAGTAAAAGGTTGGACCCCCTTTTGCTTTCAGAACTGCCTTAATTCTTCGTGACATACTTTCAACAAGGTGTTGGAAACATTCCTCAGAGGGTTTGGTCCATATTGACATGATAGCATCACGCAGTTGCTGCAGATTTGTCGGCTGCACATCCATGATGTAAATCTCCCGTTTCACCACATCCCAAAGGTGCTCTATTGGATTGAGATCTGGTGACTGTGGAGGCCATTGGAGTACAGTGAACTCATTGTCATGTTCAAGAAACCAGTTTGAGATGATTTGAGGTTTATGACATGGTGCATTATCCTGCTGGAAGTAGCCATCAGAAGATGGGTCCACTGTGGTCATAAAGGGATGGACATGGTCAGCAACAATACTCAGGTAGGCTGTGACGTTTAAACGATGCTCAGTTGGTACTAAGGGGCCCAAAGTGGTCCAAGGACATATCCCCCACACCATTACACCACCACCAGCCTGAACCGTTGATACAAGGCAGGCTCACTGGATGTTTTCTCTCTTTTTCGGACCATTCTCTGTAAACCCTAGAGATAGTTGTGCATGAAAATCCCAGTAGATCTAAATGCCTAAATGCATTGAGCTGCGGCCATGTGATTGGCTGATTAGCTATTTGTGTTAACAAGCAATTGAACAGGTGTACCTAATAAAGTGGCCGGTGAGTGTATATTATTATATATAAATATAGGCCAATTAATCAATATCGCCATTCTTTTTTTGTTTAAAAATCAACACTGGCATTCTAGCTCTACCTTTTACTACAGCACATTTTTGGGGTTTTTGACACTTAACTGCTATAAAGTGAACAGTCCTGCAGTATTTAACCTCTTCCCTTTCTCCAAAGTCTTTTTTCCGGGTCACACATGTTTCATCTGTTATTACATAAATAATTTTCCCCTTTGGCCCCTCCAAAAAGACTGAGCCCCCGTCCCCCACACCAACATGCCACTAAAAACAACATGTTCACTATGTTAGATATTTATAACCACCACACGAGGTGGGTCATGTCAAACTAGCTATCAGCAACCTGGTATCCAGGAATTAGTTTATGCTTTGCAACTGAGGAGTTGGTTGTCCACTCTGCTGCAGATAAACCATGTGATTCCTTCATGGCTGAGCATTAAATAACAGAGACATCCTGAGTTGGCTCTGAGTTGAACTATCTCATGTTTTACTGACAACCTGACAGCTGGACAGAGTAAATGCATGAGTACTGTCGGTGTAATTTAAAGGATTCCTCGTTATTAAAAATACAGTAAACAATACTTAATACTTAAGTAACAATACTAAACTAACAGCAGGATTGAAATGAGGTCAAAGAAGGGGATAAGATGCCCGGGGTCAGCCCTATGATCCCACAACCCAATGGTCCCACAGCCCTATGTTCCCACATGTCTCACATTTCTAAGACCCCGTTTACACGAAGGGAAAACGCAGATATTTCCACGCAGTTTGGCCTCTCATTTACACCAAAACCCCGTTTTTATTTTAAGAAAACGATTATTTCTAAAAACTGGGAACATAGGGCCTAATTTTGATAAATATCTTAGGAATGTGGGAACAGAGGGCTGTGGGAACATAGGCACTCTCCCAGATGCACATAAAGGATGCAGATAAAACTGACACTCATTTCTAATGTCAACCAGCATCTCTAACATCTGTGCAGGCTTTACAGGTTTTCATTTGTAGGTTCTTCTTATCCTCTAAATAACCATAGTTTCAGTTATGTATGTGTTTATTTCACACACTCTCACACTTCAAAATGTCATTCATTAGCCCAGCAGTGATGTGAGGTTATGATGCTGTGGACAGAACAGACCTTGTCCCCAGGTAACCCATGCTATTGTGCCATAAAACCTGATAAGAGAGCAACAAGTTTATATTTACAACTTCTTAATGGAGTTCAAACACACACTAATGTTCATATAGGTTAGACTGCTGCAGATACACACTGGCATGTTTGTTTTCCTTTTTAAAAGCTACACCCAGGCAGTTTAGAGAGTATAGTAAGCAGTAATTAAGGTGTACTTTACACTAGTAACGGTAGTAATCGTTAAACTAAGTTATTAACCGCTAAGCAGCTAGCTAGCTAGCATTAGCATGCTAGTTTAACTAAACGTTCCCGCTGTGTGTTGCATAATAACCGCGTACAGGACAATAAACTGTGGACATTAAACCAACATTTGCGGTTTACACATACTCACCAGCCGTCACACCACAACCGGACAACCCGCTTCCGTTTCTCCGGGCTGCACGCTGAGGCACCCGGCTTAGTGCAGCCGGCTTCGTCCCGCTGATCGCTGCCGGTAGCGTGGTGACCGTTTTTGATCATTTCGACGGATTCAGGCGGCGAACGTAGTGGCAGTAGGAATAAAAACAAGAGGTAGAGTAAGTCTGCAGGTATTTAGCTCGTTAAATCCAGGCTTCCAGCGGTTAAAAGATTATTTTAAAGGACGTCTTGTTGTCCGTCAGACAGAATGACAGTGAACCGGCCAACGCCTCCAACCCTACGTCACATCGAACGAACCCTCTGACGTTAACGCACTGATTGCATAATCACGCAGGTCACGTGATAAGATCCAGCCTATAGTAACATCCTCATGAAGGTTCTTACGCAAACTAGCATCGAATATCTAATTGATTCTATGTCATACAGACGTGTGACCTCTTACTAACTTAGTAATAATAATAACAATAGTAATGTTTGGTCTATGACTCTCCATCTGTCCATTATTATCTCACTTACAGTACATACTTAGTTGTTGTAGATACGCTGTGTGTTGGAAAAACAAATAATCATTCCTCTATGTTTAAAATAATTTAATAAAATATGGCATGCTATATTTTTGTTCTGTATTTATGACAGTTCTGGTTGACTGTGGATAGTTTGCAAGGCCTTTCTGTGTGAAGTTTACATTTTCTCTGTTTGTTTGTCTGTTAGCAAGATAACTTCAAAAATTATGAACAGATTTTAATGAAATTTTCAGGAAATGTTGATAATGGGACAAGGAACAGATTGTTACATTTTGGTGATGTTCTGGATTACCATCTGGATCCAGGATTTTTTATTTTTTTTGTGGAAATCACAATATGGGTGGACATGAGATGCTTGGCGGAGGTCTGCGCTCTCCGAGTGTTTGTCTAGTTTAGTGATATTACTTATATCTCTCAGTATTGTTAAAATTGATATTAAATATCCATTATGTCTAAATATGTTTTTTTTTAAACTCACAGGCTTTCATAGGGTGTCCTAACTTTTTCACATGACTGTATATCAGGTAAATTGGCGACTAATCGATCAACTGTGTGAATGCAGGCAGGAATGGTTGTTTATGTCCAGGGTGCAAAGTGAATAATGCCTATGTGTGTGTGTGTTGACTCAGGAGGGATATTAAATACACAAAGGTGATATACAGAGGAATAAATATTTTCAAAACAATACAGAATTCCAGAGAACCATACTGCATTATATCTTAAATTGGTGCCTGAATTTTGTTTCCACCAGAAATTGATGCAGAAGAGGAATACATTTGTGCATAAAAATTCACCAGAATGAGGGAACTGAAGTGTTAGAAGCTCAAAATTTCATGTTGGATGGTTTTCTTCCTTCCTCAAAGCCCATTTTGAGGGAGGAAATAAGTATGCTCACACAAATAATTCTGTGAAGTCAGTTTGCCTTCTTAGTGAACAAAGAGACCCAGAGAGGCTGGGAGTGGAATGACAGACAAACCTACCTATAAGATGTGACTTTATACCTGTTGCTCTTGTCTCAGAAAGGCTTGGGTCGCATTCACAAGTTGTTTTGTATTAAACACCTCTGAAGGAAATTTTCTCTTTGTGAAATCACTTTTTTGTAATTTCTACCACTTTGTTTTTACATTTTTTGATCCACTTAGCATTTGAAAACTTCTTCTGATAAATACAGCTAGAACATTATTATTTGTCTATCTGCCAAAGTTACACCAGGATGCTTTGGGAAATATGAAACAGCAAAACAAGTGAAATGACATCAGTTAAATCCTTAAGCACAATATTTAAGTAAACTATGTCATAAATACTACGGTGAGTTTGTTGTCTCACATTAACCTACAAAAGAGCAGTTAAATCAACCTTACACAATAAAATAACAGGTAAAGCTACAGTACTAATATTACTAAACCAGTCAAAGCAAGGGGCAGCACAATAAATATTAACAATAGCATGTTTATTGTTTCACAAATATATCAGTTCTTTTGCAAAATACATGAAAAACCAAGAAGTTTTCACATTCAGTTTTAGCACTGGTTTGAGTTTTAGGAATGCTGAACACTAGCTTATCACGACTAGTCTGTCACTTTAAATCCTTTGACACTTTATGGTACATGAAGTGATTATTAATACTACTAGACAATACCTGAGACAAATGAATAAACAACTAATCTGGTTGTTTCCAATCACTTCAGTAAACAGTAACTTAAGACGATATAATCTTTCAAATACTTTAAATCTTCCAAAACTTGAGTCATAACTCAAAACTCAGCTTTCCTTCCGACACTGCTGTAAACAAAATGAGATAAAATGTAAACAAAACAAATTTAAGAACTTCAGTAAACCAAGATACAGTAGTGGCTGTACTACAGAGCCTGCAAACCTGAGGATGGGTTACAGCAGAACGAAGGTCTGAACTGTGAGTTCATAAAATCATTTAACCAAATACCTCAAAATAAACAAAACCAATAAGCTGTTTCAAAAAGGAACATTCAAAAATGCAAGTTCTGAACATCTAAAAAAAAAAAAAAAAAAAACACTACAAAAATAGATTTTCATCTAACCCATACACATAGAAAATTTTGAAAGACTTGAAGCACAAAATTAAAAACATTGGCTATTAGTATGCTGCTGTGGTTGTGCCAGTATTTACTACTCAAGTTCCAATGAATGATACCACTTCCCATGAGTATAAACATTAACTTACCCTTTAGACACCAATATATAATAATATATATAATATTATAATGAGCATTTTCCATCTAGCCGATGCTCCAACCAGCAGAATGTTGTACATTAAATTAGTTACTGTAATGTACCCGTTACCAGATTGGTAAAAATACATGAGAGTGAGTTTAAAGTGATATTCCACAACAAAAAATCTGACCTTATGAGCATGATTTACCACCAGTAAAACATGGCTGTAAAAAAAATATACTGTGTCGACATATACTGAGTATACAAAGAGACAGCAGCAAAATTCTTAATTCTGCAGGAGTGTTTCCAGCTTTTACTGTCCATTCTGACTGGATTAAAGCTTATAGGAGTTGTGCTTCCGACAAGGAAATTTACTTTCTGCCACTTTTTAAGACTTTCAGTATTGGAATTGAATGGTTTTGTAATGCTATGCTAGCTGCACTAGGCTAACATGTGGCTCTGACTAACCCAGCTAGCTCAGAACAAGAGTTGGATAACAAAAGCCCCATTTAAACCCTGTTGTTACTTAAATTTGTACTTTGTACAAAATAAAAAATTCATGGTGCAAAGTGCCATCTACAAATGGCAAATACCCAGTTGTCGTTTTTCCTTCACACACACATGCACACACTGCATTCAGACAGACATATCAGCACATAGATCAACAGCACCCTAAAGCTGACAGTCAAATGTGTCCTCATCAGGAGACTGATGTTTGAACACCTCATCTGTAGTAAATAACAAGTCTATAAAGTTCCCACAGTTAGGTAGCTTTCTTCTTCTTCTTCCTTCCTTTGCCGTAGCCTCGTCCGAACCAGCCACCCTGCACAGATGTGACTTCTTCTCCCTGCTCCTCAGGGTCAGCTGAACCGTCCTCCTGACCATTACAAGGCGCTATGACCTCACGAGTATGACTTTTCACCTCCTCAGGTCCCAGAGGTGTAGCCAGACAGAGGATGGGGTCGTCCGCCCTGATGAGACAGACAGAAAAGAATTAAGCTGAAAGGCGAAAAGTTCTAAAAAGTTCAGCATAATCTTTTACTTCTTCTGTATGTGTGTGTACATCTATTAAAGAGAAACCCAAGTTCTGGGTTTGACAAGGTTCAAATAATTTAGGGATGTACAATATCAGTTTTTTTGCTGATATTTCCTGATTTATTTTGGCCACTTGCTAATACCAATACATGCCTTTTTTCACCTTATTGCAGACAACAGACAGTCCCTCCTGTAGTGTAGAGCTGCAACAACTAATCAGTTTGTGATCAACTATTAAATTAATTGCCAACTATTTTGATAATCGATTAATCGGTTTAAGTAATTTTTAAGAAAAAAATGTCAAAAGTCTCAGATTTCAGCTTTTTAAATGTGAACATTTCCTAGTTGCTTCACTACTTTATGACAGTAAACTGAATCTTTGGGTTGTGGACAAAGCATCTTGGTCTGTTGGAAACACTGATCAAACCTTTTCACCATTTTCTGGATTAAACAACTAATTGATCAATCGAGAGAATAATTGACATCAACAATGAATAATTGTTAGTTGCAGTCCTACTGTTGTGGCATTGACATACTATGCCTACTCTTACCGTGATGGCCCACTGGCAGGTGCAGACATAAAATATACACAGTGCTTTTCAAATGTACACATTCACTAGGCAAAATAGGAAAACTACTTCAACTTATATGTAAAACATGCCATATTTGCTTTTATGTAACATTTCCATTTTATCTGCATGTCAATATTTCATTTTAAAGTCTTTATTAGCCATACCAATGACGTGCCCATATTTAAGCTGATGTTTCTATTTGAATGTTTTTAATAATTTACTGGTATTGCCCAAAACAGGAGACAAGCGTATTTGTACCCACTGTTGAAGGAACTGCCTAATCGAATTACAGATGTTACAATAATAAGGCCAACATATTTCACATTATCTGTGTATATTAGGTATAATTGCTTCATCGGATCCTTACCTGTCATACGCAGGAATCTGAATGTTCAGCTCCTCCATGAGGAGACTCATAACATCGTCACACTTGCCATTAATCTTTAGCAGAGCCAGATCATCTTTTGGTGTCCACTAAAACAAAAACACATTCACATAATCAGTCACCGGGGCATCTCATTCGTATTCACTTGGTATGGTAGGCTAAGGTAAGGTGAGTTAAGGTAAGCTAAGCCAAGGTAAGCTAAGGTAAAGTAAGTTAAGGTATGACCATCTGTCCTGCAGTCAGTAATAAACAAACAAACAAACAAAAATTTCACAGTTCACACTCTAAGCCACACAAACAGACAAAAAGTTCACACTGTACTGTTCAAAAAGACAACAGCAGCAAAAACAAATGAGTTTCTCCATCTGTTGGTGCTGCATTTAGACAGACTGAATCTGACTAGATGGCAGCACCTAGTATTCACTGAACAGGGGATGACTGTGGTCAAGCAGGACTGACTGGGCCTTTGTTATGGCTTTGTCTCTGTATAGTACAGAGAAATTTCCAAAGTCCCAACAATTTCACTGCACATTTTCACAACCCCTCCAATCTGTTTCTGTTTCTCAGGGTAAGTGACCCAAACAAGCAGATAAAAGTAAAAATTAAAACAGATTCAAAAGAGGTGTCAACATTGACCCTTCTAAGTTTGCTATAAAAGTACTCAAAGGTTAGTTTGACGGTTATTGTCTCCAAATACTTGTATTGTCCGACAACTTGGCCATTATTTATAACAGGAGGAGAAGGGGATTGAAGGGTTATTTCTAAAATCAGTAATCATTTATTTTGTTTAGGACACACTGATGCACACTGACAGCGTGTCTGTACTCATAATGACACTGTCTCCCATTTGTATATGAAACTAATAAGAGAAGTGAGAGGACAACCCCTTGATAGGAGCCAGTGGAAGATTAAAGCTTATCAGATGAAATGCCATTCATTCTCACTTTCTAAGATATGTCTGCTAAAAAGTCAACCAGTCATGATTTTAAGCTGGGTCAATGTTGTAAAAGCTGACATGACGATTTGCTAAAATGTGAGGTTGGATACAGTTAAAAGCTGAGGAGGTCAATAAAAAAGCAGCTGTACAAGCTTCATTGCTCCTTCCAGATGTCCCTGGTTCATGTCTGTCTGACCTGCAGACAAACTGTCATTGGTCCAATTTACCCTGAGGTGCCCTCACAATCTCATCTTTAATGATTTTCTCAAAAAATTACCTGGAGGTTGACGATGTAGAGTTTGGGCCTTTTGCTGGCTGGTCTGTTCATGCTCCACAGACAAGCGTATTTCTTCAGAACCTAGAAAAGCGACAGACAGAGAACGCATGAAAATAAGCCCTCAAATTCAAGTCATACATGGCAATGACTGTGTTTTCATGACAACTTATTAGCTTGATTAAAACAAGACTCTGAAATTTAACAAACACTTGAAGGAAGGCAACTGTTCTAAACGCAAACGCATCATTATTATTCTTAAACCTTTTTTTTTTTTTTTTTTTACAGAGTTTAGACTGTACAGTATTACTATCTGGAAAGGTGCATTTTAACATATTCAGTGGGCTTTGTCTATAGAATAAAAACAATAATATGAGTGGATCATTTCTGTTAGAAGTCCATGTAAACAGCTCAATTAAATGTCTTATTTAGAATAAAGTCATTGTCATTCATACGATCCATAAACTTAACTGTAAACATTATGATTGTCTCTCCAGAGCAAACTGTTGTTCAAACCATGCAACCCTTTTTAAACCACATTACATTTACAGACTCACTGTGCTTCATCAAACCTGCCTTCAGACTGGAGCCTAAGCAGAGGATAACATCTGCCATCTTGGCGGCCTCTGCAGCTCCTTTCCAGTTCAGAGGTTGTTCCAGGGTCCCACGCTCCCCAAAGTGCACTATGGTGTCTCTCAGTTCGCCGCCACAGTGGCTGCAGCTGCGTCCTGTCGCATGGCGGTGCAGCGACGTCCGCTCCGTCACGTCAAATAAGCGTACGTACTCCCTGACAGGTGAACAGGACGTACACACCTGAGGACAGAGTGCAAAATCAGCAGGTCAGAGCAACTTGTATTCTTTAGACAAGTGTTTCCCAGGACAGTTTAGAATTTAAAAAGAACAATAAGCAATGCCAAAAATGTACACTATTAACAATTATTAATTATTTATTGATAATCTAACTGCACAGAGTAACATCTGCAGTCAGGACCGCAGGTTATAACGTCAAAGCACTTCTTTAGTGCATTCAAGCCAGCCTGCTGTCAGTCTCGCTATCTGTCTCCACAACACATCACATCCCCAAGCTTCGGTTTGTTTGACATTTGTGCTACTTTCAACCCTCTCACCCCCACATTGCTTACTCATCCGTACACATCTTACACTGCTGATGCAACTCACCCCCACAAACCTCATTTGTTTATTAAATTATTCATGTCAAAGAGCTTTATTCACCCCCAGTGGGGCAATTTAAAAGTATAGGCAGCAGAGCAGACACTGCACAAACCCAGAGGGTGGAATGAAGCGATAAATAGTTAAATATAAAAAACAATTGGAGAGTAATTTGCACCGAAACTTGGCTCCTCTCCACGGACAAGTGATGAAGTCATAAGACCTGGAGTTAAAAAGCAAATGTTCAACCAGCAGCATTTCAAAGATGTGAGGCACCTGAGACATGAAATAAACACAAACATGCCTGATTATGTAGGGAACAGTTTTAAATCCTGTATGAGGATCCTCTACTTTATCTATTGTTTCTTAGGTCTAGTTTTTATTGTAGCATTTCATTTTATTTATGTTTTCTCATTTTAATATTGCCTAATAATTATAGTTCTTTTTTTCTTTTTCTTTTCATGTTATGTTCCTTATAATCTATATTATCTGTTTTTTTAATGTGGTTTTATTTATTTATATTTTATGTGCCCGGGGAGCAGTCAGGGGTTAAGGGCCTTGCTCAAGGGCCCAACAGTGGCTGCAGTGGGATTTGATCTCCTGCCCTTCTGATCAGTAGTGAGGGGCTTAACCTGTTGCACCACCACTTCCCCCTAATATAAAATATCCTGACGTTCCTGGAAGTTGGAATCTTTCAGGTTCAAAGTCACTAGAAACTGTTTGCAAGTCAGTCACAGAAAACTTAAAAAAGAGTGTCTCACCTCGATAAACATGTTACCATGCAGCTCAGACAGGGCGTGTCTTGGTAGACCACTACGCAGGTGAAGTCCATCGCAGTTTTGAGACACGACATGCTTCACCTTTGTCAACAAACACACACAAAGTACATGTAACCCTCGATAGAACATGGTGCACTACAACTATATGTGATCTATCAAGGCGTCGCATACCAGCTTTTCCTTATGAAGCATCCTAATGCACATGTGCGTGAGAGTCGGCTCTGCTTTGCTCAGGTCTGACGAGCTGTTTGTAAAGAAAAACAAAAGACAACACAGGAGGGGAGTTTAATTGTCTTCAAAAAAATGATGCAGTTAATCTCACATCACGGTAAAGACTCACCTAACGGTTCGCCCCTTCTGTAGCTGCGTCCACACACCGTTAGGGCCCCTGTAGTCTGGGATAGAAGCTGCCTGAAAATAAAAGACATCATCAGTCATATGAAAGTTTAAAAAGGTAAAGGACGAAGAAGAGGTAGAGTTTGGCGTACCGTACTGATACCAGCTCCAGTGTAAATCACCAGGTGATTTGCTTGCTTGACTGCCACAGCGAGCTGCCTGACTTTACTTTTCAGCTCTTCAGCATCGTCAAACACCTAAAAACAGCATAAGAAAATAAAGGTGTTTTAGGTTTACCAACACAAACATCTCCCGTACAAAGCAACAACCAGAGCAGGTTTTAATCATCAGAATTTATGCCATTCTCACATGAACTTTCTTTACTCACAACAAATACAAATAGGAGCTGATACGACATGAATTGATCGCTATGAGAATCAAGTAATGCAGAATTCCCAGTGAGGCATTTCCAAGCCGAAGATTTTGAAGTTCTTGGAGACTTCTTTTAGCATCAAACAATCTGCCCTTGGGCTGAATTTGCTGCATGAAAATCTCTGTCTCTTGTTGATGATTTATAAGTTAATGTTTTAGTGGAATGGAGATCACTTTAAATCCCTTAGGTATCCACCACGTTTTTTCTGAAGGCCTTAGAGAGCTCTGTAGATATTGGCATGATGACACCACAGATTTCAATAGCAAAGAGAACAGCAGACTCCACATGTCGGAGGTTTCAATGAGGCAGGTTCACTTCATAACGAGATTCTAATCATTGGCACCTAATCTGGAACCCCTAAATCTAAGTTTATGATAAATGTACGGTTAAACTTCCCATGTAACTGATCTCAAGGGTTTTCTTGCAAAGAGAATTTTTTGGCAACCCCCAAAGGAAAACTTTCCAGTGTTAAAATGATAATAATTGAGAAAAAATTAAATACATGTTAACCAGTTTTGTTAATTAGGGTCACATTTACTCAAGCATAACAGACATTTTGTTCATCTAATAGTCAGAAATAACAGGAAAATAAATAGATTTCGGTCAAATAAGGTATCACAGATTTATTGCCCAATTATGATTACTGCTGTGCGTAGTCACAAAAGCTTATTCTGAGTGAGGAAAAAAAACAGAATCATTGTTCTTATTCATTACAATTATGAAAGACAACAACAATTTGATGAGAACTTTACCTTTTGATAATGTTCTTTTACTTATCTCCAATACATGACTTTCTACGTTCAGTAGAGTACAATCTACACTGTGGTCTTTGTGTACTTCTTCCAACACCCTACGTAAAATCCTCTCTATGCCAGTCACTGAGAAATTACTGAAATAACCACAATGGCTTCATCATTCATCTTAAACCAGTCGTGTTTTTCTCTCTGATCTGACTGCAAGTCAAATCCCACCTAGCAGGTGTTTTGCCAAAAATTGATTGCCGTCCGCAGGAGCAATCATCCACATGCATCTGCATTATTTTGCCTGCTCTGTGTCCTACATTACAGCATTTTAAGGACACACATAATGCACTTTCCCATCTAACAAAAAAATGGTTCCCCCTACATTGTGACTAAAGTGAAGTTAATAAAGCATCAAACTGACTTGATGCAATTCATGTGGGTTATATTTTAAAGATTATAGTCCATAGAATAACTTGAAGAGATCACTTCTTCACTTTATATATGAAACCCATCTGTAAATCATGTTGATTACAGTCTAGTTTCTCTATATAAACAAGGATACTAGACATACCAAACGCATAAAGATCAGAAACAACACAATAGTATTACCTATAAACATAAATGCCATGTTTGATTACACTATAAGACACAAACATTTCCTACTCTGTTACAAGAAACATTAACATTTCACTAGGTCATACTTTTTCAATCACCACAGACATTAGGTGCTGTGTATTTTCACGTTATGACGGTTCGGTCCAGATAAAAGCAGCTGTAGTTGGATATAAACTGGACGATGACCAGTTTTTGGCACAACAACCGGCCAGCTTCCTAACTCTCCGGCCCTGAGTCTCACCTCCTCCTGCTTCCTCTTCAACACATTCCTGCGGACTTGTCTCTTGCTGAGCTCCTCCACTGTGTCTCTGTGTAGCAGCAGCACACCGGCCTCCTCCTCCGACCGCTCGGCCTCCGGTTTCTTCAGGACCCGTCCGACCTACGAGAGCAGAGAAGAGGGGAACCGGGTCAGGCTCAGCAGCTCGGAACCAACGCTGCTACTAACTGCTATGTTAGCCTGCTAGCTTGCAACTAGCTTCTCTAAATGTGCATTTTCTCGTCTTACCAGTCTGAATATCTTCCTCTCGCTCTCCCGTTGCAGTATTTTGGCCTTTTCCAAAGCTTTTCTCTCCGTCCGTGAGGAAGCAGCTGTGTCTGGCTCCTCCGCCATCCCGTTTTCAATCAGCCGAGAAGCAGTTCTCTATTCAAAACAAAGCTCATAGCACCAGCGACCAACAGCAGCCGGGCCGGAGGTTGTCCGTGTAAAGAAGGGAGGAGGCGGCGAGTAGCGCCCCCTGCTGCCCGGAGGCCGCCAATGCGCCACCATTCACAAACTGCACAGCAACAATTTAGCGTTAAGAAACATTTATTATCAACCAAATACAAATAAATAGCATAAAAAATACCGAAGAATAAAAACATATCAAATGTTCACACGTGTTTTGGCTGATATGTAACCCTGCTACAGTACAAATATTTAAGGCAACACTAAGGAGTAACACACTGTTCAAGTATTCGCCTCAACACAAACATCTTGAGCTGGATAATAACATTTGGGAAAGTGTGAGGACAAAAATACTGTTAATGTCACACTAACGCGGGTTCAATGTGTGCTAATACAGCTGGAGAGTCTGTTTTTGATAGTAGGCACATAAACATGAAGGAACTGGATAATTCAGTGATCAAGTTCAGCCTCGAGAGCAGAGGTTTAACACTGAAACGCACAATAAACTAAATAACTGGTCCATCTACTTCACAGCAGACATTTTCTATATCTAAGTAGTTAAAGCACAGGTGTAATTATTAACTGTAATAGTAATTATTACAGTTATTGTCTTTCTATTCCAGGGTCCTTTTTCACATTTTGACTTGTCATAAGGAAGCCATAAAAGTGAAATAAACCAATTACACTTAAACTGGCTCAGCTAAATGTATTACAGCTGTCCTTTTCCTGCTGTGACCAAATCTAAAATGCCTCCTGTCAAAAAGGTCTAGCTTTACTTTTTAAGTTCCCCATTAAAAACAAAGCGACGTTCACATGCAGACCTGGCATGTTCCATGTCTACACACTGTAAACAATCAACTAAGAGTGATTTTTCAAAAGGTTAGAGCCAAGTTTGAGATAAAAAAAACTATTTGTGTAGTACTGCATACATATTATTTTGCCGTTTTCCTATGCTAACCATATACTTCAGGTTTGGAGCTACTGGCTCATTTAAATACCCAAAAAGGAACTGAGCTTTTCCTGCTATGACATGTCAAAATGTTTGGCGTACGCCCACACATCTTTCATGTGCAGAAAACAAACCTTTAACCCTTAGAATCCCAGAACCTGCTGTGCGTTTGATCTTATAAAAATATCACCACATGACAATATTTACCTAAACTTGTAATATTTCATCTAAATCACTTTATTCTACATTTTTCATTTATAAAATTGCCAGTATTAAACCCTTTGCTCTAACCAGAATCTGTAAAAAGCAAAAAACTCTGTGCTCCTCGGCACCATAAGTGACTCATCTGTGACCAACAGAAGCGTGACAAACATTTAAGGGACTTTACGGCTCAACTAGGCTGAACTGCAGGCATTGTTAACAGGGAGCAGAGAAGCATTAAAACACATTTTTAAAAATGTAAGAAGTAAAATATCTATTATATGTAGAGTCAAAATGTTTGTTCTAGTATAGGTAATACCTGTGGGCACTTTGTGGAGTTACTGATTATAGCTTGTTTTGGTTCAACTTTTTTTCTTCTTTTTATAATTTATGGTGTTATAACTTTGTTAGCCGGCACTAAAGACATGTTTTATTTCTCTATGCTTCTATCGATGGTTGTGCTGTTTTCATAGACTAGGACTTTATACTGCAGTGAAAAATGAGCCCACAGTGAGTAAAAATATGAAGCAAAAACCACTTAGCAACTGCTTGGGGTTCAGAGGGTTAAAATGCTGCCAAAAGATGAAGGTGTTTTTTCCATCAACTCAACATTTTCCTATAAACATCTTCTACACGAGTACACTGATGATGGTGACAAATACAAAAAGGAGACCAGGTGACGAATTAGTGTGTTACTGACAGAGCAGATGTGTAATTACTGACTGTAGCTGAGCTGTATCTGCACAGTTAGCCGTAGTCATTATAATATGACACCCTTTGAGAGTGTAAGAAAATCCCCAGTTTGCCAGATATGAAAAGCAGTAATATATTAGTCAGCAACAGGCATCAATTTATGTCAAATTTGGATTTTGGATTTGGAAGCTCTCGGACTTAGTTGTACACTATTCATGTGATCGCTGGAGGCCTTGTTAGGCGTCCTCACTGGGGCCAATTAGGAAAGTGTCATCGGGGTCTGGAGGAGAAAGTGCTCTTGGGGACCCTCTGAGGATTTGCTCTGAACTGCCCTCGTTTGGTTTCCAGCGGCTGCTCGGGAGAGACTCCAGACTTCTGTCCAGTCCTCATCACAACCCCCCTGTGCCTTTCTGCAGCCTTTTTCTGGATTCTGGAGAGAAGGAAAGAGAGGTTTTTAGCAGCTGACAAAGGTACCATTTCTAAAAAACAGGGAGCTTTTCTTCATCTCTGATGCAAGAGTTTCAAATCATTACAAAATTAAGCTGAATGCTGCTATTGAACTGGCTGTGACTTGAAAATCCCTCTTCTAAGAAGTCTCTAAAAGACTTGGATAGGTGCAACTATCAGCTGTAACAACCAGGTTCTATACATGTTTGCTATTCACAGCTATAATAAAAAATTATCTGATCCAGTGAAAACTCACATTATTCCTCTCTTCCTCTCAAGGGATTTTTGTGTTGCACCTGACAGAGAACTCTTTCCTCTGGGATGGTCAGTGTGCCCACTCTGAATATGCACACACACACAAACACAAACACACACACAAAACACTTTAGTCTGCAGAAGTAATATGCATCAGAGGAACATATACAATATTTTAATAATTGCTTCCCATGCTAAAAACTCTGTGCTCATAAATAAAGGAGTAATTCTGAGGTATTAACTGAAATATCTGACTGTAGCAGAAAAAAACCAAAGAAATACTTTTATCATACATACATGACACACAGATTAGCCACATCCTTAAAATTATTGATTGGTGAAGTGGATATAATTGATCATCTCGTTACAATGCAATGTTCTGCCAGGAAACCTTGAATCCTGGCATTCATGTGGATGTACCACCTGCCTTAACACTGTTGCAGACCAAGCAATCCCCCACCCAGCCCCAATGCTCCTCACCACACAGCGGTAACTATTCAGGAATGACTTAAGGAACACAACAAAGAACCCAAGGTGTTGAACCAGCCTCTAAACTACCCAGATCCTAATCTGATCGAGTTTTTTTGGAATTTGCCAGAAAAAGCCTGATCTACGGAGACCTCACCCACAACCCAAAGGATCCTCCGTCAATGTCCAGGCGCTAAACACCAAAGGAGGTTCATACTCAGTTGGGTCAAAGCTGTTGATGGTACGAATCTACACAGTATTAAGGAGATGGCTTTAATGTTGTAGCTGATCGATGTATTTCTGTATGTTAAGCACCTGGTTACACTTTCACTACAGGACTTTCCCCATGCTTGAGAAATCAGGACTCATTCAACGTTCAGTCTAGACTAGGTTCAGCAACACCGGAGCTTCTGAAAAGGTTACCTGTCGTCTGAGCTCTCTATCCCTGGCCAGCTCTCTGTCCCAGCTGATCAACTGCATCCGCTCTCTGGCTGACAGGCTGAAGAATATGTCGCAGACCTCATAACGTGCAGCGCGCAGCTGGAGGAGCAAACAATTACAGAGCAGACGATGGCTTGAATGAATGCATGTAATCACAGTACCTGTTGTGGTACCAGCTAATGGAGCGAATAATTGTTGGCAGCGTAGAAGAGAAGAGGAGAGAGGTTAACAGATCTGTTTACAACATGTGTTTGCCTTCATACCTGCAGAGTGACTCTCTCCTGCAATAAGAGGTCCTGTCTGCTACACAGCTCCCCTCTGCCAGGACTCTGCTTCCCAAAGCCCTGCAGGAACTGCTGTGTGTCCTACATGTGCAAAAAAAACACACACAGCTGTAATCTGCACGCAAGCACTGTTTGTTCATTTCACCACAATAAAACAGTGTGTTGCTAGAGACAGACTGCTGTCTCGACTCACCCTGATGGTGCGCACCAGCTGCACCACTCTCTCTGTCCTCAGCAGCCGGCGAGTTAGAAAACCCTTCACGGCCGCGGACAGTAGGGGGCGGTAGCGCTGCGAGAGTGGGCTGAAAGGCTGAGGAAGAGGAGGAAGAGGGGAGAACGGGTGATGAGAGAGGTGAATAATGAATACCAGAGGGGAAGAGAGAGGAGAATGCTAATTCCATCAATGACAACCAATTAATTTCCCACACAGCTTCTCAAGGTCTTTTGGTTGGCATCTGTTTAGAGCATCAATGCAAGTGGACTCACAGCTCATTATTATAATAGGGAATAATAAGCAGAATAATAAGCAGCTGATGTGCTGTCACTCACTTGTTGATTCAAGAGCTGTTGCATTAAATGGACATGTTTGTTAAACAAATGTAGTCTAAGTGAAGCTGAGCTGTCGTGCTGGGAGATACATTACAGCACAATAACAGATAATAGAGGTTACTGATTAGGATTAAGACATAGATCTGCTATGTCTGCTATTAAGACATAGCAGATCAGGGGGGGATCAGTTTCACATGAGTGTGTCAGCCAACTGGTGATGATTAAAAATCCTGCAGATAAAAGGGTAAGCAGGACAAGCTTTTTGGGTATCACTGAAATTAGTGAACAAATACGATAGTAATACCTGAGAGAGAAAGGTCGACGTGTCCCCAAGACGTGAGCTTGACATGGAGCAAGGGAAGGACACGCTCTGGAGGAGACGGTAACGTACTGCCAACGCCTGAGAGAGAGAGAGAGAGAGAGAGAGAGAGAGAGAGAGAGAGAGAGAGAGAGGGAGAGACAGACAGGAGAAAGATGTAAAGGGTGGAGGGAAGGAATAAGAGGAAACGTGCATGTGTGTGTGTGCAGGCACACATGCACGCATTTGGGAGTAGGCAAGGTTGGAAAATATTGAATTGGAAAGGACAGCAAATGAGGCAGGAGGAAGAAATTAATTGAGGGTAGAGAGAGAGAGACAGAAGGGGAGTGATGGGGCACAGAGGCAGGAGGGATGAGATGAGACGGAGCGGAGGAGGAGAGGGATGACCGGGATGATGAGACAGGAGAGATGGAGAAAATTAATACAGCCAGAGAGTAAAAACAATGTTGGAGGAGGTATGAGACAAAACAAAGAGAGGGATGAGAGGAGAGGGGGAAAAAAAGAGAGGAGAAAGAGAAGGGACCATTAGTGGTGGCACTCAGCGGGACGATCTGGCACTTAACCACAGACGCTCATGAATTAAACAAATTATCCTTTCCTTTTCTGTGTCAATTCCCTTGGTCCCCTCCTCCCTCTACCAAAGAGTCCAGCCAGCTCGCTCTCATCACATCACAAATGATGGAAGGACAGAGGGGAGTAAAAAAGAAGTCTTTTTATTAAACAGCTTATGTTAATTATATTGTTGTTAAGGATACATAAATTAAACAGAGCCTGTGATTAACAGGGCAAGGACACCGGCCAAGAACAAATACAGACACAAGCTGAAGAGACAAGAACTGGTTGCCAGAGAACAGCAGGCGTCCTTGAAGTCTTGCATGTGCGCACACACACACACACACTCAAAGAAATAGGCGACCATGCCAGCTCGCCTCTTAGGGATGTAATGAAACATTTATGGTAGAATCCGTGTTTTTTTACTGGGGAGAGTCTGAAGGTCTCTTGTAATGAGCAGATGTCTTTAGTCTGCCCACGACCCAGGTCTCCAAAAGCACCCTCTAACAGGTAGGGCGACAACATGTGTGTGTGGAGGTGGAAGAGTGCCAGAGCCTTTCAGATGTCTGCTTCTAGTTTCAAAACAAACATTTAGGGTCAATGTTACATCATAGCTCAACGAATTGGTTAGAAACTCTCAAAGCCTACTCTCGTTTTAAAACGACGGAAATACTGGTCCGGACATGAATTTTTAATTCCTCATAGGTGACTTTGGGTGAAGTCAGAAACCTTGGTGGAGTGAATTATGGTTGATGTGCGGGAGTTACGTAGTGCTAGGTCTGTACGGCAATACGTGATGCAATCTAATGCAAGAAGCGGGCCAATGGGATGGAGGAATTATCAATGAGTGTGTTTTTACCATATTTAGAGTTGGAGTAAATGTCTGCTTGTTTGGGGCCTCACAAACATGTCATTTTCCTTAATTTTCTTTGTACAATTTGATGCCATTTTGACACTAAAGCAAAACAATAATAGACTTGTCATTGTCACAAAGTTAAGGTTTAAAAGATAACGCTGGCAATATTATATATATATATATAATATTGCCAGCGTTATCTTTTAAACCTTAACTTTGTGACAATGACAAGTCTATTATTGTTTTGCTTTAGTGTCAAAATGG
>OMNN01001344.1:0-14416 GCA_900302755.1 Chromis chromis | reverse complement strand
ACACACACACACACACACACACACACACACACACACACACACACACACACACACACACACACACACACACACACACACACACACACACACTTGTGCAGCAGAAGGAGGAGTGGCTGGCATGTTTGTGAGCTCTGTGTAACAGCACTCTTTAGGAACACACAGATCCTGTTTTATGTGTTTGGGTTGGGCAAATCTTCAATAGTAGATCCCAAAATAATTTTGAAAATTCACGTGTAACGTGTCGGAAATTTCTTTATCAAACCATGTGAGCACTGTTTCTGCAGATTCAGCTGTTGTCGATGATGACATGCTCAACATATGTGCACTTAGAGAGGTCAGTGATAGACGCACAGGCCACTGTCTACCTGAAGGAAACACAAAGCTTTTGCTGACATCCTGTCTTTTCCATTGGCTCTCTTGCAGTCATCTTAATGCACTAAAACAGCCCGGCAGTGACGCCAAGTAGGTTAATAACATGCAGTGGATTAAGGTTTTAGTATAGCTCTGCAATGCTGCTAAACTAAAGAACTGATTTACCAGGGAATAAAATAAATCTATGGCGACATATTTTTCTGACTTGCAAGCCTGTGTTGAGGTACATCATCGTCAAAATACAGCGGCACATTCGTTTCTGTCTCCAGTACACAAAGCAAGTGAAGCAGCCTTCGATTGACTTCAGAGGCCCACTACATTACATGAGTTAGTCATGGCTCATACTGAATTAAACATGGGAAGAAGAGTTTCTTTTTATCTACAGCCAAAGTGCTAAATCTGACCACTGCAACCGATACTCGCCCACTTCAAATCCTCCCTTTGATAGTGAAAGCGTAGGAGCTTCAAATGTATCAGTTTGTCCTCATTTTTTAATGTTTCAGTCGCAAACACTGGTTGATGTTTGCAGCCGAAAAACAAAATCATACAAAAGCAGAAAGGATTTTCCCTGCAGAGCCGATGTGTCATAGTTACACTTTGGCTACTCTTTCATGTCCGTCTTTCTGCTTTGTTTGCTGCGCAGGTAGATTTAATCAAGCAACAGCAGGGTGACAGCTTCCTGCCAAATTATCTCTGATAGGTGCAATAATAATTACATTGGACATGAATAAACAGGCTTGTGTGATCTCCCACAGTTCTTTTGGAGTTGGATGATAGTTCGATAATGCTCTGTTCAGCTCGGAGAAATCACAGACGTGTGTTTTGGTTTGTGGGACTCATCTTTGCTGGTGTGGAGTTGTGATATTTTTGGACAAGTAGGGATGAAAGCAAAGGGTCCTGTGGCTAATGAGATACTGAGGCAGTGGGAATGATGGTTTTAATTACTGCCCAGGACTGGTCTAAAGGGGGCGATTGCTGAAGAGCATGCTGAGTGTCCTAGGTTGGGAGTTCAGACTGATGCCAGTCATGCTGTGCCTGGCTGCCTTTGATGCTCACTCCCCTCTGCTTTATTCCCACATTGTGCTTATTAGATTCTTTGCTGCTGATGCTTCACTGCACCTTTGTTCAAACCAATGCTTTGGACAAAGAGAGGCATAACCACTGCGATTTTAACTTCAAACGCCCAGAAAGTTTCAGTGATGCAGAAGGCAACTTAATCTTTTCTGGAAATTAAATCTGCAGTGGTCCCATTGTGCAGTTTCTCTCTGGCACAGAGGCATTTGCTCGGAAGAGACAGTGTGATATTTATTGTTGAAGAATCAAAATACAGGAGTCCAAGTGTTAGGATCCGGCGTGTATGCACACTAAAAATAGCAATCGCTTTTGTGATGGTGAATTGGGGAAGATTCCTCCCCGCTGTTCGCTCACATTTCATGGGGGAGGAATACAGTAGATTCCCATGCAGGCTGTGAGTCCTCCGTCTCCTCGGCTGCTCCCAGTAGGAGGGTGTTGCTATGTGTCTGCTCTCTGTTCTCCTGCAGCCCAGCTGTGGACCAACCCTTGTTGACTTTTCAGAGATCACATGGCATCCTCACTGAGGCCGGCACCGAGGGGGTTCTGCCTCTGCTGGACTCCTCTATGGTCAGTGTGGGCCTCCTCCTCGTCCCGCTGTTTCCTCGACCCCTGCCTCTCTAAAAAAGAGAGAGAGAAAAAAAGAAAAAGGACTGGTTAGTATTTGAACACATCAAGAATATTCACAACCACAAGATATTAAAAATGACCCAAATTCTTTGCTGCCAGTCATCCCTCTTTGACAAACGATTGACAGTGTTTGCTTTCCACCCTTACAGTAGCCTATTCAGTGGCCTATTGAATCGAATCGTTTTTCCACCCAGATTTCCTGTGTCTGTGTACACAAATAATCTCTATTAAGTCAAGGCCGCCAGAGGTTTTTGTTATCAACTGAACAGGAAACAGCATATTTGCCAAGTTCTGTAAAAACAAAAATGGAGCTTGAATGGGACATGTCCTTGGAGCTTATGTTTGCAGGAAGTTTGGATAAGAAGTTGAATAATATGAAAATATGAGTTTGTATTTCTTGAAACCACAATGATGATTTGTAATGTTGAAGTCAATAATGAAGGATTAAGTTTATAACTGCCAGGCTTAGCAGAAAGTGTTGTAAAATGTAACGGAAATCCCTGACATCTAAAGTCAATACCACTGTTTAGGTTCATGTTGACCCATATTCTTATCATCCCTCCTTTGCCATATGCTTTGTTGCCGTTCCACATTCACAAATCAACATAAGTGCCATCACCCGAAACACTACTTTACCACTAAGACAAGCGGCAGTGTAAGTCTCTGTAAATGTAATTACATCAGGGCTGAAAAATACAAAGAAGATACGTCCCATGAAGGAACACTGCAAGATAATTAAAGACAACAAATCGATTAAATTCGATCTGTTTGGAGCAGAAGTGTTAAACAGTCCTCGTTATGCTAAATAAAATATGAAAGAAAAGATTTTATAGTTTAAAAATAAAGGCTCAGAGTCCACTCAGTAGCTTTTTTGTGGATGGAGATTGTTCAGCTGTCATGGTAACATCTAATGTCAAAACTGGGAGCATCAGACTTTTTTACATGATGCTGTTTCACTTTTACCAATCGTGAAAGTTCCAAAGGTTTATTAAAACAATAAAATCAGTTTTGAATTATGTTAGTTTCTTAATGCTATGTCACTGCTTTAAAATGTGTTTCCAATAAGAGGAATGAATTGCAAAACTTGTATTTAAATGCAATTTAAGTACAATTTATTGCTCATTAATCATTAAGGGCAACGCATTTTAATCTACAAATGTAACAGAAATTCAAATGTTTTGTTGGAAAACACATTTTTATCCTGGTACTTTTCATTCAAAATTTGCTTGGGAACTATTTTCTGATGGAAAGCTGCTACTGGAAGTGAACCTCAGTGAGTCTGACAAAACCAGCTGTGCGCCATTGCTAACAAAGCCAGAAGCTGTTATGGTGTTTTCTGTCTTCATTATAAATAGAACACCACAGTTTGTTTCGGATTTTGCTTGCTTCGACTGCTTATTCTGCATGAGCTTTAGCAACCCATGGTGCGAGTGTGTGTTTGTTTGTGTGATGCAATGCCTGCGTCTTTTTAAGGGGGAACACACTGATGCAGAGCAGATTAGATTTCCATGGCAGGCAAAGGAGAATAATCTAATTTTCCTAACCCGCTTACTGATATCATGGCAGGGTAGATCCTTATTATTCAGAATCCCCTCTTGTTCTGCTTTTGCAATCAGGGGTTCAAGCTTAATGGAGCCGCTGTGATTTATGGAGAACGAAAGCTTTGATCCTGTTTTGTTTCTTAATGGTTAAACCAGGAAATGAGTTTGGAAGCTGTGAACATCATATGCATCAATATAGAAACATGTTTATGACAAGGACGCTGTTGATGATGATGATGATGATATACTTGGTTGTGCTGATGTTAATGTCAGAATCAAGACTGTGCATTTTGTGAAAGTGCAACCAGTTTGATATACTAACTGTGTTCCATGTTTCCTTTCATCAGCTTTGGGCTGTAGTATCTCACAGAGCATGATTAGCGTAAGCGTGGAATCCACGCCGCTGGGGGCTGCAGGGCGAGCTTGAAGCCTGAAGCGCATTCATCAACGTCCCTGGCAGGGTGCACCTTTCTCAGCCTCACACCACTCAGCTTGCAGTCCTCTCCCTGGCCCCGTTTTCTTCTTTTGCTTTCATTTTTACTCTTTTTTTTTTTGCAATGGCCTTTGTTGTTTTTTAAGAGATAGCGTGCTTTTTGAAGAAAACTTTTTTCTTTTTTTTTATCAAAGCTTTTTACAGTAGTGGACCTTTTGTGGAAGGTTCATGCTGTTTTGACAACATAATAATATTATGCGTGTGTAATGCTGAATTGTTGTTCATGTGCTCATAGACACACACATCATAGCGGATTTTTTATGCCTTTAAGTAGCTTTTGTTGCAGTTTTCCCCAACAATCAGGCTTGATGACACTGATGTCCCTGCATTTTGCTTCATCTCCCCTTAGTCTTCTTCCAGCAGGTAAACAGTGACTAAAGCAGGTCCTCCCAGACTGGTCCCTCAGGTCTGAATATGTAATCACTCTTAGATCTCAGACATGAAAGACTCGCGTACGTCTTCCTAAAAATGCCCTCTGAGGTGCCAAGTTCTGTTTTAAATGGTAGGATGTAGAGAAGAGAGGAAAAGTTTGAGAAGAAATAATAGCTCATGATCAGGTATCTCTTAAAAGAACGGCATTAGATGAATTTTTGACTTTGTGAAAACGGTCCTTACACAGAATCATTAATTTTTCATCAAAGTGATAAGTTAAACTTGTCTAGAAAGGGAATTACACAAGGCCTTCCTAGTTCTTGAGTAGAGACCGATGTCTTAGTTAATTACACAATCATGAGAGGGCAGGCCAATATCAGACAATCAATTTTGATCTATCCTGTAGTATTAAGAAAAACAATGGTGCCACTTTATTTTCATTCAGGCCTCATTTCATTTCAGCATTGAGCATTTATATGTTAAAAAAAAAAAGTTAATTAATTAATCTTCACTGAGTTTACCACTCACCAAAATAAGCATCAATAAAGGCATTTTGGAGAAGATGATTTATCCCAGATGTTCCCTTGTATTGTTCATAAACTGGCAGTCATAGTTAACCCTTGTGAAAGTGACATTCTAGGGAACTGCTGTTTTTATCACTGAGCTGTGGTGTGAAAGCTCAGCAGGACATTTGTGATTTGTTGCTCATTTACAAATTACCACCAATATGTGCGAGTTTCATCAGAGGCTCAGTGTTTCTGAGGCAGCCACAGCCTGTAGCTGTACTGCACGGCTCTGCTGCCATCTAGTGGCCACAATGGAGAAGACACCCTAAAACAAGCACACACCACAGCACTAGTTTGGACGGCTCACTGCGCTTAAAAAAGTAGTTCTTACACGTTTGAGTAGTTTATTTTTTTTCAGGCACCCTGAAAAACCATTTTCAGAAGCTTAATTTTGAAAAATTGACCGTTTAATGGTTAATGATGCGTCAATTAAACTTAAGAAGTGTTTGAAAGGAAGTAAACGAAAATTACGAGCGTATTAATTTTGTTCGTAAAGAGGCCTATAAATTGCCGCATTTCTTTTCGTATCCAGCTTTAATGCACCTGACGTTAATTTCCGAAGAGGTTGATGAAAGTTTCTTAAAAAGTAAGTACGTTTATTATTTTTTTCTCCAGTATGCGTTCACAGTGACATATGTGAATGAGATTTCTTGAAAAAGTTTAGCCTTAATCGAAATTTACCACTTTCAGAGGCCTGTCCGTTTTTTTTAATTAGCTAGCAAATTGGTCTGCTAACATGAAATTGCTGTAGCTTACGCTTAGCAACAGAGGCTAACAGATTTAACTAACATGCTGCCTAAAAAATACCGATTCATGTGCTATAGAAAGTTGTTTTTCATTTTCGTTGATTTGTTAGCATGTAGTAGTTAGCTAGCATCAAGTTAAGCTAATGTTTAACTTAATTAGTAGGCCGCACCCTGTCAGCAAGAGCTAGTTGTATCAGTTACTTCTGTTGTGAGTTTTTAGTAGAAATATAACGTTCACAGTAGTATTCTTAGACTTTTAAGTTTTGTTTTTTTAGCTCATGTGTCAGTTAAAACATTGCTCTTCGTCGTGAATCCAGACTAAACTATTGCGCCATCTGAGAAACAAGCGAACATTCAAGATGACTGGTCGGGCGCGAGCAAGATCACGTGGCCGAGCACGCGGTCAGGAGACTGCGCAACCTGGAGCGGTAAGAGCTGCCTTTGAAATGTCCAGAGCCATGTTCTCGTCTGTTATCTGAAATCTCTGTTAGGAGAATAGTTCCTTACTTCTAGTAGCATCTGTAGGTTTTCTTTAAGCAGGTTGTAGAGGATTTAAAAGAAACTTGATATGTTTAATGACCTTTATTTATTTTTACTTTTAATTTAACAACTTTAATCTATTTGTCATGGCACACAGGTAATTTTTTTTAAAATGTGTGCACAACCAGGGATGTAACTCCCATTTTGGTGAATAACTGTATGCTATAAATATTATAGCATATACTTATACTTATATCACTTTCCACAAAACCTTAAATGTTTGAAGCAATCAAAGAAAAATGAGGAAAAATATGTTTAAAACAAATACTGCAAGAACATCTTTTCCCTGTGACGTTTTTTGATGAGGCGTGGAACTTTTTGAAATACCCTCCTGCATAAAAATCAATGGGGATAACGGAATGATCTCACCTTAATACACAATAAAGAAAGAAAGCAAGCAAGTAAAACCCACAGGATGACCAGGGTGAAGCTGCTGCCCACAGCCCAAAAGCTGTAAGTCATCTCCAGGCTGTGTGAGGACAAGTACAAGGACCTAGGCAAATCTGCAATGAGGAGGTCCGTCAGCACAGACAACCTGGTTGGCATCAAGAACAGGCAGTGCTGTCTTAAGTCTGCAATCTTAAAATCTGGCGAGGAGATCGAACACCTGGTTTCAAGTTAAGCTACAGAACATGATGCTACATTCGTTGAGAGACTCTTCCAAAGTAGATTATGTTAATATCTGAAAAAGCTTTGTTACAAAATGTTAAATGTCCATTTTGGAGAGGAACAAAAGACCATGCAATACCACGAAAATATCATGAATCCAGTCGCTATGTGTTCATTACAAGGAACTTCAGCTATTTGCCTTTAAAGCATGGTAATATGGTAAAAAATGTGGCAGACTAACTTTTTTTTTTTTAAAAGGTGGATGGAATTGGAAGGAAACACAATGAAAATGCTTCCTGAAACCACACACATTGAGGATTTTGACCCAAGGTCATGTGTTTTTAAACCGTGAAGCCCGTCTCATAAAGGCAGCAACCAGCTTCTGTCACAGGAGTCCTGTGAAGGGGACCAGGAAAGGCCCAGGCAAACGCAGCCTAGGGAGACCTACACAGTAGCCAACAGGCAGAGCAACAGAGGACAAAGAGGCTCCCTTTTTAAGGGATCCGATTGGCTGTTATGAGCCAGGGTGGGAGCATGGTTCAGTTTTTTTTTTCGTTATGCGTTTTCATGGCAGATTGCATCTAATGCATTTAGGTGAAACTATTGAACATCTCATCAGTTTTCCTATTGCTATTGATGAAGCGTCTATTGCTGGCACTTAATGCTATTATCACCGAGGCCTAGCTTTCCATGAAACTTAGTATTTTATGGTACACTGTGGCAATCATTACCACTTTTCCTGAGTTGGATATTTATTAAATCTTTTCAAACCAAATATTCTGGGAGTTTTCCTCCCTCAGAATCATACCTGAACTGTTAATCAAAACATGATCAAAACTGTGATATGGCCTAGTTTAATGTCCATATTTCAGGAGCTGCAGCTTTTTTAAAATAAATGCAAAATGTGTCGCAACATACAATTTATATATGAAGCACTGTAATGCTTCAAAGATACCCCAACCTACAAATAGTATTCTTCAGGGAATATGCTAGTTTGGGACAGACCTCAACAAAAATCATTACCTCCGCCAAGCGAGGAACAGATGATTGAAAAATATATTTGTCATTGATTGGACCTATATATCCATCGCTGCGGCTCAATTTTTATCTTTTAGCGCCTTGCACAAAAGAGATGCATAAATGGCCACACACAATAAAATTGTAAATGTAAAATGTCATATCACAATCCCAATATCTGTATATAAAGAAATTGCAACATGACATTTTCCCCAAGTCATGCAGCCCTACTCAGTGGGCCTTTCCAGGGTAATTATGATTGGTCCAGGAGCAGTAAAGACAATGAGTGTATGTTGCCTTACTTAATAGAAATCTTTTTGTTCTCCTGTTTTTCTGACCATCATTTTTGTCTGATAAACAAAATTGTACATTAAATCCCAATTTGTTAAAAAATACTTTATTAAAATTCCTAATTATCATTTGGTGCTGGTGATTTTCCTTTGTCGCTTATTAAAATCTCTTTGGCAAGAAAATCTCTTCTAGGAAGCTTTAATGGAAAGAATGTGTTAACTTTATCTCAATAGTATCCTGTTATTCCACTTCTGCTTGAGAAGGATTAAAAAATGCAAGGAATGTCATTTAATCAATATGTTGTGGGAAGTGCAAATGAACAGTTAATATTTGTCCTTTTCATCTCAGTGTCCTTGGTGATAAAAGTCACTGGTGAGATGCTGAAAATGGGTAAGAATGCACAACGTTAACAGTCTCTCACCACATCTCACTATTGTCTTTGTTGAAGAGCCGGGCTCGAGATCCTACGCCAACGGCTCCCCCTCCTGTAGAGGGGGATTTGGTTGGTAGAGGGAGGCAGAAAGGTGCTCCAGGACCCTTTTCTGCAGAAAGTAAGGCCAAACACAAGTCACTATGTATTTCTTGTGTCAAATGATCTTGGTCATTCCTGTATTTTAAAGTCTGATGTAGAAATGCAGTTAATGTCCAGAGAAGGTTGACCATGGAAAGTCCCGAAGTGCAGGGCAGTTTTATAATCGGGGGATTAAAGGAAAAAAATTAAACGGGCACACATCGACAGTCTCTGTGCCTATTGTATAGTCTCGGGACTAGAGAGAGTACAAACCCATGCATGTTCATACAGTGTATTGCATTTAATTTTTGCATTGCTATGTATGCAAACCTTTCCTCACAGTCTTGATTTCATTGTTTTCATTAGCTGTTCTACAGATTTCAGCTGGATTTCAACAGGTGAAGCTGGGAGAAAGAGGTGGACGCCGCCGGGATTTTCATGATGTAGGGGTCAACACCAGACAGATGATGGAGCATGTGAAGGAGTCCAAGTCTGGTCAGTCAATTTAACTTAGCATACACTGACACATTTGACAAAATGAATATCAGCTGCTTTGTAAAATTGCATGTGTACTTCCTCAGGAACAAGCGGCACTCCGATTCAGTTGTCGGCAAACTACTTTCGCATCCTGTCCCGCCCTCAGTGGGTTTTATATCAGTACCATGTGGACTTCAAACCACAAATGGAGTCTCGACGCCTGAGATCTGCCCTCCTCTTCCAGCACGAGGAGACACTTGGGCCAGCAAGAAGCTATGATGGAGCTATGCTTTGTCTGCCTCACAGGTTGCACAACAAGGTACTCATACATGTGACAGACAAAAGGTATTTAATAGAACTAGTATATATAACTTCATTAAGCGGAAAGTTTGGTAGTATTTGCTCTCTTCAGACTTACAGTATCTGGGTTTCCTTTATTGTAATGAAACGTCTAATCTTATGTGTAGGACACTGTGCTGCATAGCGTGACCAGGAATGGAGAGAAGGTTCAGATAACTGTCACCCTGACAAATGAACTGCCACCCACATCACCAGTGTGCATTCAGTTTTACAACATCATATTCAGAAGGTAAGCTTTATAGTTTTCACGTCTTCCGAAAAAAAATTGTAATGAATCAAATGGCTGTCCAATTAAATCAAACTTCAGCCTGTAGTAGGATTTGCATGTGATTGTTATCGTGGTTCTAGTTGTTGCATGTTGAATAGAAGTAGTGACCAAAGCTTAGCTATCAATACAATTCAGCACAGCATGCTGGATCAAGGGAATTTTCCAAACTGTCTCCATCATGTCATCTTACTCCTACAGGATCCTGAGAATTCTGAACATGCAGCAGATTGGACGCAACTACTACAACCCCAATGATCCACTCAACATCCCTCAGCACAAGTATACCAATTTGATCAACTGTTGTTTTTTTTAAAGTGTCTAAAATCTCTCAAATGTCAGCAATGTATAATAACACATGTAATGTATTGAAACAATCAACTTTTAAATGTCATGTTTAGCTCTGCAAAGTTGGGATGGGTTTTGTAATTAACAATCTCTTGACGTTTCATAGACTAAACAAATAAGCAACAAAAATATTAGGCGGAATAATTGATAATGGAAATAGTTGCAGCCCTATTTTTTTCCTATTTCAAAAGAGATATCAAGGTGTTCGAAGGTTAAACTGTATCTTGGTGGATCATTTCTCAAACTGAATGAGAAGCTATAACATAGTTCACAGGTATTCACGCGGAAAAGTCAGAAGTTAATGTCAAATGATTAAACAATACTGTCATTTTATTTTAGACTTACCATCTGGCCAGGCTTCACCACTACAATCTTGCAGTATGAGTCGGCCATTATGATGTGCACTGACGTGAGCCACAGGGTGTTACGTAGTGAGACAGTCCTCGACTTTATGGCCAACCTGAGGCAGCAATGTGGAAATCGCTTCGCTGAGATCTGCGCTAAGGAGCTTGTTGGGCTCGTAGTCCTCACCAAGTAAGAGCCACATTTCATACAGAACAGCTTGTGTTCATATGCAAGTATTACATGTTTATATTACATGACTTGGAAGTGATGATATATCCTCCTAACAAATGCATTGGTTTCAGAGTACCTCTTTGTAACCTTACCTGAATTAATACTTGTGCTTTGACCGTACCCTTGTTTTAAATTTTTAGGTACAACAACAAAACCTACAGGATTGATGATATTGCATGGGATCACACTCCCAACAACACTTTCAAAAGGGGAGACACGGAGATTTCCTTCAAACAGTACTACAAAACTGTAAGTCTTGTGCACTCAACACATGGAAATATTTGACACAAACATTTCTGCTGCAACACATGACAATGACTGACACACACAATAATGCGAAAGTAATTATTTGCTTCTACCACATTCACTCCATGTGTGCTTGTTTTTAACTGTAATATAAAGTTCTGCACCTTTTGTAAAAACAACACAACCATAGCTAGAAGTAGAGAGAACTTAAAAATGTGTTTCGTGCAATATTAAAAAGTAATGTCATAAATCATAGTTTTTTTTCCATGTTTCATTTTTTTTGTGAAATTTAAAACGAGGCTGAATAGTAATTTTGATTAAATATCAGGATTTTGAATAGAATGGGCAATGTGGAATATCTCACTATTCTTTTTTTTGTTTTGTTTTGTTTAAGGAGAATAGACATTAGATAGACCTCACTGATGGACCAATCTTGGTCCAGTCCATGTTCAATATTTATACTTTCTGTTCTTAGCAATATAGTCTGGACATCACTGATGGGCATCAGGTGTTGCTGATCAGCCATGTGAAGAAGATGGGTCCTTCTGGAGGTCCTCCTCCCGGCCCAGCCATGCTCATCCCAGAGCTTTGCTACCTTACAGGTTCAACCTTATTCAGCAGGGTTTTACTCCTCATTCAAAATGACCATATCAACATTCATTTATTACACTTATTACGTCACCCGTATTGTTGGTTTAAATAAATAAATATATTATTAGGAAGCCTTTTTTGTTTTGTAAGTATTTTTGGGGGGAGTTTTTCCCTCTTTTTTTATTGATATAGAGAGACGGTGAAAGGGGTTATAGAAGAGTGACATGCAGCAAAGGGTCTTGAGCCAGACTCGAACTCATGACCGTTGCTGGCGACCTGCGCCCACATGGTAACGCCTTAACTCAGCGAGCAATACGGCGGCCCTATTAGGAAGCCATTTTAATGTAATTGAGGATTTTCATGAGTATTCAGTGAGTTTTGACAGGCACAATGATCTGATCGCAAGACTACCGTCAGGAGCATAACGTGTTGACTGAAATCCTTGTGTAGTTATTGGTGACGGCAGCTAGTTTCAAAACATCTTAGTCTGATCAGATGCCATCCACTGTACACCATTCAGTGAAATGTGTTGAAATTTAAAGTAACACTCATTGTATTTGACAGGCTTGACTGATAAGATGCGAGCTGACTACAGGATCATGAAGGATTTGAGCACCCACACGAGACTGACTCCAGATAAGAGGGAGGAACGCCTCAACAGATTCGTCGGTAATATACAGAAGTAGGTGATATGTTTTATCAGTGCAGTCTTCGCCAAATGTGTCACTCAGGAATGCTGAGATTTGACCACACTAGATAGTGATGTGATTTTAAGGCCTTGAAAGTCCTAACTCGTTATCAGCTACATCCCGACAGTGGAGAAATTATAAACATCACAAGTGTAGTTGGTCAAATGTTAACACCGACCCTGTCACAACTTTATCCTGCCCACTTTAAATGTGACATATCTTATTGTTGATATTTATCTTTCACTTGATCATGAACATTGTGGCTTTTAACTGTCTTCCCTACAAGTTGCCCTCATCTCAGCAGCTTGTGTAATTAGTCTGCTCATATGCACAGAAGCTATAACAGCAAAATCTCTTGTCAACGTCTTCTGGCAATATAATCCCTGGCTTTGATTTAAATCCTGAAAATTATTTCATAGGAATACTGACGCACAGGCAGAGTTGGATAAGTGGGGACTCAGCTTTGATAAGCAACTTCTAAATCTGTCTGGAAGAATCCTTCAAGGGGAGACGATTTTCCAGGGATCAAGATCGGTATAATACGCTTGTGGTTGCATGAATATGTTCTTTGGAAATAATTAAATGGATTTCTTCATATGATCTTAATTGAGTGATTAATATAATAAATTGTGTCACCTAGTATGACTACAACCCAATGTCAGCTGACTGGTCCAGAGAAATGCGTGGATTGGCTCTGATACAGTCTCCTCCGCTGAATAACTGGCTCCTGTTTCACACCCGTCGTAACGCCAATGAAGCCCAGTCTCTCGTCCAGACGCTCCACAAAGTGTCGAGTCCACTGGGTATCCGCATACAGAGACCTGTCCTGTAAGTCTAATGTACAGTGCATCCTATCCAAAAAACAGGCTGCTTGTAGCACTGACACCGTCCAAAAAGATACTTAAAAATCTTACATTTTTTAAGGGAAACATGAGTTATAATGGGTGTATGTAATATATGTACAAGGTTTTGTGTGTGTTTCTATTTAATGTGGTATATGTCAGTCCTTTTTGTTGAAAGTGGTATATTTAAAATTTCTATTTTATACTCTTTATGTTGTTGCCTAGCTAAAAATATTGTTTTTGATCTTTGGTTATATCATCTCATTTTTTCTTTTATTCAGCATTGAGTATGACGATCATCAGGAGTCTCTCCTCAGAGCGCTGCAACACAATGTTGGACCCCAAATACAGATGGTTAGTGACTAGATGTACACTCCTGAACAAAATCTTAAGACCAGGTGAAAAATTACAAGTATTGGCATTTTGTGCTGGTGGATTGTGACCAGATTGTAAGTAGAGTTACAAATTGCAAAAAGAACAAACAGGAGCAAGAGACAAAAAATAGAGAGCAGGCAATTTATTGAAAACTGCATTTAAAACAAACAGGCTGTTCATCAGCTGATCAAAAGTTTAAGACCACAGCCTTTAAAGGGACAGTCAGTGATTTCTACTCCCATCTAGCGTTGAGATCATATATTGCAGTTTAAAAATAAATATGACAGCTACGGCGGCCTTCAAGCTTCAAAAAGCCGAGATGTCCTCTACGAATTCATGCAGTATCTCCTCCTGCGATCAGGCACGCTTGCTTAATTACTATTAATAGCGTTGCCCATTAGTAAAAAAATGAGCGGATGCACTACTCCGCCAGTTTGTTACTAACACAAGCAACGAGAATGACAGTAGCCTAGCTTGTGGCTATGCAAGTCAAGTAGGCTAAATCAACAGGGCTACAAACGAAATGCGAGGTAGCCGAGCTTCTACAGCAGTCAGACGCAGAGTCGGCGCCAGACAAAATGCATTGGGGGGGCATTAAGAAAACTGCGGGGGGCACAAGTTCTTGTTCATTACTGGATTGCAAAGCTCAAATTCACGCTAACACGGCGCTGTAGCACAGCTGGTGAAAGCCGCGTCTCTCTCTCTCTCCCTCTCTCTCTCTGTCGCTCTTCCCTTCTCTCCCTCCGGTGCACATACGCCGCTTTAGTGCACCAACATTTAAAATAAACATCAAACACTATTCAACATTTAAACAACCATGAAACCCAGGCATGTCTGAATGCAGGCAGGGTGCTCGGCATTTCGGCCAGATGTGCGTCTAATAAGAAC
>OMNN01001338.1:5066-20071 GCA_900302755.1 Chromis chromis | reverse complement strand
GTTCCTCTAGATGTTCCTGATTGTTTGATGTTTTTGCCATGTGGCGGGGTGCATCTTCCTGTGGGGGTAGGCCAGTGATATTTGGGATTGCCATTTGCATGAGGGAGTGTGCTTGTTCTGGGACAATGTTTATTTGGGTGTCTAAGTCTCATCAACACGGATGGCAAAATCCAAGGTTTTCCATGCAGAACACCACATAGTACCAATGTGATCAATATTATTCACTTCACCTGTCAGTGGTCATAATATTGTGGCTGATCGGTGTGTGGTCCAGTGGTCAAATTCTCATAATGCAAGGAAAATAATTAGGGATATTGCTACCTGCATTACATTTAGTGAGAACTGGCTTTGCATTTTATTGTATGTAGTCAGGTTTGGGCAATAAAGGCAAGAAAGTAGGAATATGGTCGCAGTTACATGGTAATAAAGTAAACCAGTTCTGTCTTGTGTCTTAAGTCAGTATGATTTGTTCATAGTTTTATTAGAAACCCAATTCTTCTGCAACCCTAATTAGGTGCCATGAGTGTTTACACATACCCACATAAAACATTAATCACACTTTTGTCACTAGACACTTGTTTCGGATGTAGTGGTTTCAGTTGTTATCACACTTTGGCAGGAGGTCGCCTCCTCAACCTTCTAGCACCTTCACCTTCATTGTCACTTCATTTACTGGTGCTCTGGTGTCACCCCTGTTTGATGGCAGCGGTGCAGCGTGATTCCACTTCCAAAGTGCAACAAGTCCACATTAGGATGTTAGATTAGTGGAGGTGGCATGAGTCTGGATGTTTTGGTGCAAGTTTTGCTTTTAGTTGCTGTTTAGTTATGTTTCGGAACCAAAATGACTTGGTTAGGTTCAGGAAAGATCACAGTTTGAGTTAAAATATACCCTTTTGCTACGTTATTAGCATGTTACAATGTTGTATTTTGAAGTTTCCACCTGACATTTGAAATGCACTTCACATGACTGCTAGAGGTTGCCTAGACAATCAGGGTTATCTTCTGTTTATCACTGATCACAATGGATGGTAGCACAGCTTCTAGCTTACTAGCATGTGCAGAATCAGGTGTGCTGGCAGTGCATATTGTATTACAAGAACAGATCTGATTGAAAAACAAAAAGATAAAATGCATGCTCAATTAACATTTTATTTAAAAAAAAAAAAAAAACAGCATTCAGGAATGTTACTCTCGAAAGAATTGGCTTTTCCACATTAGTAAGTCGGCAGATATGGTTGCATCTTCTCATGATTGCCTACTTGTCAGAGAGAACTACACTTTTCACTCAACTGATGCTGAGGCAACAGCAATAATACAAAAAAACAGGTCTTTAGCTCACAGACTGAAGAACAAACAATCATAAATGACCCAAGCAAGACATGATAAGCAAACATTTCTTAACTCTTCTTGGTGTAAGTCCCTCTACTGCCAAAATCTGATTCACAGGATGTGGACACCATGTCAGCCACCCACTGGCCGAGGTTTTTGTCATCCTGCATGTGGTTTCTTTCCGCTGTTCCCTAAGGCGACTGTATGTTGCTATTTTTATTCCCCATCTCCATAATAACAACAAAAATGCCTACCGTGGAGTGGACATGCATCTTCAACAATCATGTCACTTATTTGAGAGGGGGTGAGAGGCTTCGATGATCAGTCCGCAGTCATGACCCCCTCCTGCCATGTACAAATCCTCCTCCAAACAATAATAATAATAGCATGTTCTTCTGTCTGACCTTTCTCCTAAGATTTAGTGTGAAAATATGTCTGCCAGTGACTACCCCCTCTGTAAAGAAAACTGTCCTCCTCCACATCATTAAATGAGAAGAGTAAGTGTGGCTATGTGGAGGATATGCAGTGTAACCTTGCATAACCATAACCTGCTCCAGCCTCGATGAAGGAAACCATCTTCCAAAACTTAGGAAAGTTGAGAATGTATGTTGCTCGGCCTGCCTGTATATTCAGTTTACTGTATATAAGTATTACAAATCATTTAGAAAGGCGATGCAGCACAGCCAAAGCCCAGCAGTTCTTGTTTTGAAGCTCATTTGTGAAACGTATCTCGTATTAATAGCAAAGTGCTGAAGTTAACCAGAGCCAAAGCGGGTGCATTCAAATCATGTTTGATCCATTCCTGTAAATAGAAAATAAGTTTTGCAAAGTCTTGATTTAAAACATTATGAATCGATGTTACTTAAATCTTCAAATCATGAACTTGTCAGAAATCTCCCCTTCAACTGCTAATTATAATGATGACTTATTGTGGAAGCATCAATGAATTATTTGCAAATAAAGTGCAAGTGATTTGGAGAGAAAAGTATAACGCAGCCGACACCCCCTTAGGTCTACATCTGGTATCTCTGCCTAAACACACACCTTAACCCCACCCCCCTAACACCCACATGTTTTCTCCGCCGGATGCCGTCTCCTCATAAAACCTCCCCTCTCATCAACACTGAGCGGGTGATGTCGCCGCAGCCTCCTGCAGAGCAGAAAGAGGCAGCGTTCCTCAAGAGTGATCCCATTTTAAATGGGGAAAAGATGGAGGGCAGACAGCAGTGGTAAAGCCACATCAACTCTCAAACATACGCTAAGCTGCACCGAGCAGCAGGATAAGGGCATTTTCTCCTCATCTCTGTTATGTGAGGTTCCCTTGCATCTTGCAGCAAGTGAAAATAGAAACGAAATGCACTATTGGATTAGCTTTAGTGTTGTTACGGGTTTGACACATTGTGTGGCAGGCTACTGTCAGTAAGACGACAAACAGCCGCATGAGAGAGGAATGGGCACGCAGGACTGGATTTGGCCCCAGAGATTCTACTCCATCTGTCCTGCTAGGACAACAATGGAAGGGGAGTGAATGAAAAAAATAAATATGTCTGTGGCTTAGCAATAGCCTCTTAACTCTCAGTCAAAAAAGACTTCTCTGGATGTTTCCACAAGTACAAGGATCCTCTCTCCACCCCATTATTCCCTGCTTCATCTCTTTTTCTTCTCAATGTGTATTACTCTGCTTCACCTCTTGCACTGGTGGTCTTCCAATTTTTTTTTGCGTGAGAACAGTTTTTAAAATGCTTCCAAGAAAACGGCCTGGTTTTCTAGTTTTGAGATTATTAAACTGTCCTTTTCTGATTAATCCCTTCACACTAGCCATCTACCACTGTGCTATTTCGGCCTTTCTGTCTATCTGTTATATAATTTCCTACTCTGGCAGGCTGGGACAATAGCAGGCTCTGTCGGTTTGTAAGACGGAGGAATGACTCTGCTCTCCTGAAGTCTGGTGAGGTGAGCATCATGTTTTTAGTTGGGAATGCATGCTTCATGCATTAACAGAGAGAAGCACTTTTTCTCGCCATGAAAGGATTATGTGGGATTAAGGAATTAAGGGACTAAGGATTATATGAAGGAGGAATAGGAAACAGGTAGTCTGAGAGTCAACAATGGTGTGATAGAAGGAAAGCACATTGTGCTCAGGATGGTGGAAGTCTGCCTTCATTTCTAATGACCAGGTTTAGTTAGAAGTCTTGGGATGGAGAGTTTTAAAATGTGTAGAAAACATCAAATTTTCGGGGTTTTCGTTGTTGGAAAACAAACCTTAACTCATCCGATTTGCACAGTAACCCCAACTGAAGGTGTTTTACTTATTTATGCCCAGCTACAGGATTTTTTTCAATACTTGTGCTGCTGTCATCATTCAGTAAAACTAGAATGATTTTCCCTCTGTGTCCACAACACATTGAATTCATCTCACTACGTTCTGTGCACTCTAAGGTATAACAAAAGAGGAAAATATTTCCAGGTTTTGGCATCTTGAGCAGTGAGTTGTGTTCATGAGGTTAAATCAATATACAGGATGTAACTTGAACTAATTCAGAAAAGAACCTCGTTATATGAACATGCTATTAACATCAATGTGGCAACGTATTTTAGCCACACTAGTCATCTGCTCAAGGGATGGGAATCGTTTGATCCACCACTTGGTTAACTTTACAGTGAAATATTTCAGCAACTAACCAATGCATGTACAGATTTTCATGATCTTAAGATGAATCTTGATGATCCCTGACCTTTCACGAAACGCCACCATGAGAATGACATGTTGGCACATTCATGATTTCCAGAACATGTGTTTAAAAGACCATAGTAATCCCCGACTAACACTGTGATGAGATGGACATTCGTCATTAAGAGTGAAATGTCACAGCTCTTCGATGAATTGTCATAAAAATTTGGGACATACATTCATGTCCCCTTAAGCATGATCATGTTAACTTTCATTTAGCACCAGCATTAGATGAAAATCCCAAAATCTGGCTACTGACTAAGTGCCTGCAAAACTAACATCCCCCTTCATCCCACATACCCAAACAGTCTAAAATGCTAAAATAAGATTCTAAGAGCTTCAGTCAAAGGCAACTGGACTTCTCTTTTTTGGTTCTTGAACATGTTTTACCTTTCATCGAAGAGGCTTTCAATTCTAACTGACTGATTGCAAGTCCCAGATACTGTATGTAGTGTACAGTCACCTCCAACCCACATGCTGAAGGGCCCATTAACAACCCAAGACTCGCATGACTCAAGGTGTTAATGATGATCATTTTCTGAAGATAGACCTCAAGACTGCCATAGACCCCCCACCTCTGTTTATAGAAAGCTGCTTCAGTTCAGTGTCAATGGCCAAAATTAGATCCCCATCAGTTAGAACTGAAGTAGCACCTCAGGTGAACGGTGAAAGCTCTTCAAGAACAAAAAAAGGGAAGTCCAGTTGCCTTCGACTGAAGCTTTTAGGATCCCCATGACCTGGATGACTGAGAATCTACACAGACAAAGTAAGATAATAAACATGGTTAATATTATACCTGCTAAAAAATCAGGTCGATATGTGCTGACATATTAACCTTGACATCTCCACTGCATCAACTATGCAAAAGAAAACCTGAATGATTAATCTTGATCTCAAAAGAATAATTTTGCTCCACAATCGGATTTGTTATTATACCTTTAGACCTATTCATTCACATGCTACAATACTAGATTTAATTACAGAACTGGCATTAAAAGAGTTACTTTGGAGCTATACAGTTATGAAAAGAATGACTTTGTATTTGAATCACACAAATAACACAAAAATGTTATTCAGAACAAGAAAAGGATTCCAATAGTATCTCACAAGACAAAAAACAAGGTATCTTCACACCTGTTGAACTGTTGATAGACATCAGCTAATTCAGATTAGAGTATTAAATGGATCTGAAACCACCGCCCTTATAGAAACACACCAGTGGTTTCTGGTTTCTGAGAGGGGGCAACCCCGTTCCAATGACTGATGTCTATTGAACTGGTTTTGTTGTTTTTACAGTTTCAAGGACTAATCCAAGAAGGTATTCAGTGTATCTATCTTGGAAATATTTTGATTCCAAGGTGCGTCCGCAGGTTTATCTTGTCCTCATCTCTCTCTGTCACAGGTCAGCAGTGTCACAGCTTTCACACTCTGAATGTGGAACAGCAGCAGCAGCTTTTACATTCTGGTGTCTGTTCCTCAGTCTATATGATTACTGTGTATGTGGACTCACTGTGGAAAAAAAAAATCAGTTATTGCATTAGTATGTGAGGAAAAGCTCAACAGTGGTTCAGTCTGTGAAAAAATAACCAGGTTTGCATTAATTTGTGAGTCAGCGCTAACTTATTCTGTTCTACTGCATTCAGTTCTGTTACAGTGGTGAGAATATTTGCCTCTTCGATTCATCAAGTCTGTCCTGAGGTAAAAATTTCAATTGAATTATATAAATCGCTATCGTAAAGCGTTGAATAATTTATTTTCTGTGTACAAAGTAATTACGATCGCTATAAAAAATCTCCATATCAGATTCCCTATATTCAAATGGGAAAACTGCTCTTAATAGAATATAATTTGGAACATCAAGAAACGATGTTACTGGCAAACATAAAAATCTTGGTCCCCTTGATGTGCCAACTGCATCACATTTGAGTATTACTGAACATATTTGTTGATTATTGCTGAATGCAAATTATTATTGAAGTAATGATCGCTGCTGTGGAAACGTGCATTAGTGATGCGAAAGCGGGTTAGGATATAATGTTTCTCCAATTAAAAAAGACCAATCATGTCTTTATTTGTGCTGCCAAATGAGTTTCTGTCTCTGCAGGTGTGCAACTTCCACTCCAACAACTTAAGCATCTGATTGCTCCTGTTGATTGTAATTAATGTGCGGAAATACACGAGCTAAAGCGTTCGTTCCTTTCTCGTCACCTATAAATGGAAACTTTTTTTCTCCCTTACCCGTCGCAATTTCAAAAACGTTTTCTAACAACATGAACAACTGTAATTTCTTATTAACCTCCTGAACCGTGAGATGTTTTTATTTAAACGGTCAGGCCAATGTAATGAAGTATGGCTTTTGGTGGGTGGATGAGCACTACGGAGGCCTTAGTTACATTAAAACCTGACTACTAATGGTGCTGCTGGCTGTATTTCAATATGCTTTGGATGACATCGACCCACTGATTATAAAGCTGTGCGGGGATCAATATAGGCTAAGAATACATAGATTGGGTGGCAAATCTCTCAACAGACCTGCCAAACACCCTCTCTCCTTCATTCCACCTCTCCCTCTCTGCCTTCGCTTTAAACAAGATGAGAGGACCCATAATTGACTGTGATCTGTTCTCCCATTAGAATAAAAGGCGGATCAATTGCACCATTTCAGTCATTAAATCTCTCATTCCTCCTCTATTTTAAGGGTGAGGGGACAGATGGGTGTAGTGAGCAGAGAGAGACGTCAAACACGTCAGCCGTCCTCTCAAAGCCGGTGGGACGCAAAGATAGTATTCTCTTCCACACAGTGAATCATCAAAATAAAGATGGTGGGGCCTCGTCGTCTTTAATGGGGACACACTGGTTCCCGCTTGAGCTGCTAATGCTGTAAAAACGAAAAGAAAACAGGCAACTCAGTTGAAAGTGCCGGGGATGAGAGAAACACTCCAAAATAGCTCTCCCGCAACAGCATTCTTTATTGAATGTAGAATGAAGGGCATAGAAAGGATGGAGGCAACTGCAACATGGGGGGATACATGGAAGCTTTTAGTAATGAACAAAAAGTAGTTTGCTTTCCTCCTCTACTGTAAATAGTTTGGTTCTTTTATTTCATGCAGGATATTGATGAGTATCAATACTGCTTTTTAGGAAATCCTGGATACACAATGTGTCAGAAACACGGTAAAAACAATAAGATGATTAATAAACGGTGGCTACAGATCGGTGCACAGATTTTTTTTTCCATCTGAAAGCCTGTAGATTACTTTGTTCCCTTGGCAACGTGTCCACCTGTAGCACCATAATACTGCAGGATACTGTTGAACTCATTTTTGGCTGCAGAGATTTTCCAAGACATGTGCATCCCATCTCTCTAGAGCCTTTACGGCTGATGCTGTGCAGCCATAAGAGACTGAAGGTGAGGCCAACCTAACAGGCCTGTAATAGAGGTGACTGTGTGGCAAACAGCTTTTAAGGCGACTGTCACTTACTTCATTTTTTCTCACTATATTGTCAGTAGTTGCAGTTTGTATTTGTGACTTCCTGACTCACCAAGGTTTTCATTTATCGAGTGAAATGCGTCAACATGTACTGAATGGATTTTTGCACAAACATTAATATTTCCCAGACAATGGTTCCTAATGACGTTAGTGATCCGCAAATCTTAGCACAGTGCCATTACCAGGTCAAAATTCTGATTAGTCCAGTGTTTTGGATTATAGCCAAATACCTGCAAAACCAATGACCCATCAGCCTCCGCTGTACTTTGTGTTTAATGAAAATTAGCAAATATTAGCTGAAAGGCTGAACCTGCAACCGCTTGCAGGGCTTCAGTGTTGTATATCCAGTTTTATCAAGTGAACATCTGTTGTCATCTGTACGTTTGGTAATCTTGCAAAATAGCATGTCGCCGGAAATTACTTGCTCTGAAGAAGGGCTTCATCTCCATATGCCTCTTCATTAAGTCAAATTTTCAGGGAATATGATTAAATTGACGTAAGCAGGTGATGTCAGCTGACTGGGAAGTTTCTGTGTGGTTATTATGGGATAAGGATGAAAATAAATGTCCCATTTAGCACCTGTATGAATGTTTTCTGCTCCATGTGAAAACCGCACATTGTCTCTGTTATGAGTTGACCGTTTCTTAAGTTGTACAGAGGTAAAAGCAGGTAACTCAATTCCTCAGAATGCAAACCCCTAAATAGCTCTTATGCAAGCACAACAGAAGTTGGAAAAAAATTAAATCTCATGATTGTAATCAGTGATTAGCCTCTGTGAAAACATATCTATAAAACAAGTCCCCTCTCTGTTTTGGTGACTGCCGCTGCTCAGACAGAATGCCTTTTTCATAACATTGATGCAATCAGAGTAAATGCCCCGAGCAAATGCTGCCCAGTTTCTTTCAGAATTGTTTTTACAATATTGCATTTCTATAGACATGTGCAGTGATCCAGCTAATGCAGTAAAATCACACCCCTCAGGGACAAAGCAGGCCGTAACCAGCCGTATTTTGTCCATCTTCCTGACGGTGTTTGTCTGCCAAACCATCAGAACACTTCAACCAGGGACACTTTCCAAGAAAAGAGATGCACTGTAAATACAATATCAGTGATAACAGAATAAGCCTCCATGTGTAGCTGCACGTACAGTACATTAAATCAAGACTGTGGGGAAAAAAACACTTCTCTTATAAGCTTTCAGAATGCTTCAGTGATGGATAATAGTGGTGACAGCTCACTCCAGGATTTTTTTTTCTTTTCTTTTCTTGCAAGGAAATAAAGACTGCATATTTTTTGTCAGGGGTTAAACCCACACTCTTTACATACAGATTGTCAACAGAGCATAAAATGATCCCTGTGCCATGTCAGTGTGCCGTTTCCTCTGCATATGGCTCATACGGCGCTATGCATATTTCATGAGGCTTAAAACAGGAATTGCATCCTGCCTGTTTTATTAGCATTTTAATCCCTTTGCAGATTTGCTGCTTGTGCCTCAGTCTGACGAGTGCGTACTTTCAATATAGAGACTTCACACGCTTCATCTGCCGCTTTTAAAATACATCTCCGTGCCATTGTGAGAGGTCAGAGCTAAATTACAGGAAGAAAAGAAGAAATCAGTGCTGATACATAAATGCGCAGGTGTTTTTGACTCTCATGTACATCTCATCTGAATAAATATAGTCCTGTTTGCGATACCAGTGATCTAATGTGTGATGTTTTTTTATTGCACAAATGAGATTTTTACTTGAAATAAACAACACTCACCTCCTAACATGGCATTTAGATGTTTTCTCTGAAGTAATAGCTTACTTCAAAGAGAGCTCTGTTGTCAAGTTTGTAAAGCCCTCTTTTTTTCAATAATCACGCAGAAGATGAAAGCTGCAGTATGAATTCAAATTTAATTTGTTCAGTCATCCATTAAAACGGTTTGTCTGTCTCCCCTGCCACCAGTCCATCCTCTCTCTCTCTCCCTCCCTCTCTCACCGCCTCCCTGCCTCGCTCACTCGCTCGCTCTAGAAAGCCGTGTGGCAAATTGGAGCTCCAGCATTGAATGACAATGAGTAAAAGGGGAAAAATACATATTGAGGGCACAGTGAACTTAAGCAATTAAATTAAAAAGTTATTAACTTTGGAATGAGGGACACTGCTCTCTTTCCTGTCACTGCCTGCAGCCGGAGTTCAATGAAACACACTGAAACAGGAATAGAAGAGAGGAGACGGGCAAGAGAGAGGAAAAAAGAGAGAGATAAGGGAGAGGAGACAAGAGAGATTTTAGAGGTGAGGGTGAAGGTTAAAAACCCCGAAGCAGAGATGTCCTTTAAAGCGCTGCGCGGTGTCGTCGCTAACTTTGCTGTGTGTGGCCCCAGCGCATATCTGTGTGTGTGAACCTGCTCACTTGATCATTACACGGTTATTGTCTTAAGCAAAGGACTGGCTCATTGCCACTCTCAACGCTTTAACCTATTCCTAAGTCAGCATCATTGTAGCATTGTGAGCCCAAATTCCAAGGGAGCGGGAATCAAAGTTAATTAAGCTTTTGCTGTGGTTTGCACAAATAATAAGTAATGGGCTGACTACTAATTAACCCTAAGAAACTGCTTCCTTTCAGTGCAGTAAGTGATATTTGGAACCATGTCTGCTTTTTCTTACACAATTAACAGTGTTCCACCAAGCATAACTAATAACTCTTCCATATGATAATGGTCTCGTACTCTCTGATAAGTGGAATGCCCTTTTTGCGCATAGGAATTTTTAAATAATAAGAATGCATTCAAAGCATTTTAGCATCTGTGTGCATGTTGAGACGGAGGTTGGAAATAGAAGCAGTGAAATACCAGAATGGTCCCTAATTAAACAGTGAATTTAAGTCATAACATATAAAACCGAAAAAGAAAGGACACAATGCATAAAAACACAAAACAAATATCTTAGTTGAGGCCACATTAGGGCACAGATTCTCAATCAAACTAGCTCTTCTGTTCATGAGTACAGCCTCACCGAGCCACTAGCATGGTGTCAGAGTCTAGACTTTAGTTTTTAGTCAATGAACGTTAATCTTTTAGAGGCAAAGTCATGACAAAGAAATCTATTACTCACCATAGAAAATCTCTAACACACTATAAATTGGATCCTGTGTAACACAGTCGACCACGCTGACCCCTGCCCCTTTGTAGCTTGTCTCCATTTATGTGGCGCTTATGTAATTCTTTCAGTGCCTGTGCATGGGGGGATTTATTGTCCTTTCGGAGGACATTGTGGAGACACCACACTTATTTCATGATATTTTCTGCGCATATTGCAGAGAATGAGAATCATATCTGATCCCCCCTCCGTGCTTCACAGCTCCTCTCATAAGCCACGGGTGGAAATGATGTCATATCCAGGTAGCACAGCGCAAAATGAAGAATGAGCATCGGTTCTCCCCGCGCATCGGGGTCATTCTGTGCCATCCAAATCCCATTAGCCAGTGGAGCCATGTCAAGCAGGGGCAAAGTCGATAAGCATGTGCCGGAACAATGGCATGCCAGCCAACTGCACTCAATTCTGCAGCACTGTGGTAATGGTTACCACCAAGTAGCAGCTCTTATGGGCCTCGATAGGCTGCCAAGGCACTGAACCTTCTGGAAATCCTGCTAAAGGGAAAGTGCAGAAAGGTGACCGGAAGGAAAATAAAGAGTCAAGGGATACATTAGAGAGGGTATTTCAGCTAAGACCGCTAAAGGAAGAATGAGTTGATCTGCAGAACCATCAGAGTACTGCTGAAAATGAGCCACCAGTCGGCCTATTAGAATTAAAAAATCCTCTCTCTTGAAGAAAACCTGCTAATTAGCAATTTTTATGTGCCACCAATTGCACAACGATGTCTTCTCTCTGGATAGTCCTCTTATTAGGGTTCACGTACAAAGCAAACCCACAGGTGGCTCTCAAGTCCAGTAGTCACGCTGACACCATTCAAGCAAAGGGTTAAACCAATCAGGAACACATGTGCAGCATATTCACACCAGATGTTTGGAGACGGGGCTGCGACCTCTTGATGCCATGGCAGTGTGTCTGTTAGAAGTGCCGGCACCGAGCACGCAGGTGGTCTGAATCCCAGGATCGTCTCCTTTGAAACAGGAGGATGGCAGTTGTGCTGACAGAACAAGAAGCAGCTCCTCTAAAGATAATTTAGCTCTAAATTCTTCCCGCAGTGCTGCTCAGGCTATTTTGAGCTGAGAAAGATCACGGTAGGTACCTGTGAAAAGAACCTTGGGGGGGTTCAGAAGTGTCATCTTGGTTTCATTTCTTGCTATCTACCAATTAAACCATTTTCGTCTTATGCTGAACAAAGAGTAATACTCAGCTGTATTGTTTTACATGGGAACCATTTGTAGCAAGAGGAATGGAAATTTGCTCAATGATCATTTGGTACTAATGTGCAGATTCGGATGAATCCTGCAGTTGAAAGGACTATAACTATCTCTGGTTTTCATGCTTTTCAATATATAATTACCAATAGTTTTAAACTTACTGCAGTCAGTCTCATTTATTTCATATATGCTTCTGTGATTTTCTTCCTTAGAACATCCTTGTGGTCTCTATGCATGACGGTGAGTAGGGAAATAAACAAGCATCACAAACTAGCAGCCACTGTTAAAGCATCTCAACGTGCACTATTTCATTTTCAAAATGGTCATGCACTCCTATATGAACTCCAGTGAACAGGACTGTTTGTTCTCTGTGGTGTACTGTCTGTCTCGAGCAAGTTTTACTTTCCCTGGAAGTTTACAATCACTATACAGCAGCATGAAACCAATAGCTGCCTGGGGGAGGGAGGAAATCAATCTAAAGAAGAGTTTGCAGTCGGGCTAGTGGCTTTGTGAGGCTGTCTTATAGCAGTGCATTGAGGTAAATGCAAAGCAGGTATAATCAGGAGGTAATTTGTTATTTTTTAACAATGGGGATGGCTCAAAGGGAGCAATTCCCTGCAACCTCACCACCATCCAACACACACACCTAATGTGCATGGGTGATGGCAGGATGATATGGTATTTTGGTCATTTTGCTAACATCCCCTCTTATCTCCCCTCGAATCTCCTACCAGGTATAATGTTCTCTCTCTAAATTTAGCACATTAGCATACTAACATATGCTAATTAGCACTAAAACAATGTGGAACTGTGGCTGATAGGAATGTTTTTAGTCTTGCAGGTTTTGGTTATAAACCAAAGAACTGGATAAATGGAAATTTTGACAATTTATCATGAAAATGCTCTAACTTCCATGTCAATCCAACAGTTTAGACCTTTCACCTAAATGCTAAATCATAGCAAATTCAGGATCACAAACGTCATCACACTGTGAATCATTTTAAGTTCATTCAGCTTATAACTAAGTTTCCCTGCTGCCTTTAAAAATGTGAGTTAACTGCACTTTGGCTGAATAATTAGTTTAAAGTTATTTCAGGAGTTATCAAAGCGTAAAACTATCTGAGTTAAATTAACTGAACTTGACAAAACAACTCCAATAAACTTTAAATATTAACTTGGATCAACTAGACACACAGACAGTAGTTAAAGACTTGCTTTCCTTTTTCATTTTCTAAAGAATTTCTTCTTCATTTAACATTGAGAAGTTACAGTCTCAGCTGTCGAAGCCTTTTTCTGCAGCACAAAGCTAATCTGTGAGGCAGCTCCCAGTTAGAGCCGGATAAATTATAAGTCTATGGGTGTAGGGGCTGAATACCATATTAACCTTATCCGTGTTTAGAGTTGTTTTGATTATTATAAAAAAAGACAACCCTGACCTAATTTAACATGTATTAAAGATGCACAGCAACTTTTCGCCACGTCTCAAACTACAAAGGAAAACAAGTGTCTTTGGGGAACTTTAATGGTCTAACAATGCACCCTACAAAGTCTGCTTATATTGTAGTTTTGGTGCATATGTCAAAATGCCTCAAGTTATAAGAAGTTGTGTTTTTAAATATAAAAGTGGTCTAAAAAATTAGACATTTAAAGTTCAATTACCTAAAAATGAGAAAAACTCATATAATAAATGTATTATATTGTATAAATTATATATTTATATCAAGTAAACTAGAAAAGATAAGTTGATTTGACTAAATTCCTTAGTGATTTTTTTTTACAGTGTAGAATACTAACAGTCAAAACTGTCAGCGTGCAGGTGGCACTGAGGAAAACGCAGGGAACCAGCAAACTCAGTAGGACTCATCTCTGCAGAGCATCAATGCCTGGAGCACATTTCCCATTATCTAGAGCCATGTTGCTACAAAGAATATGATGTGCTTTGGAAAATGATAACAAGGTAAACCAAACATGATTTGCCAAGTGTACACAGTTTGTGCTTAACAGCCTAAAATAGGCAAACATCGAGTCTTACTTGACAGGCGCTATCTGACAAAGACACATTGTAGTATGAGGAAGAACATGAATGAATGAACCCATCACACGTGTTTTTAGTCTGAGGCCCATCCGCTCCCGTCTCCTTGTCTCCTTGTCTCCCATTGCCACACTTCAAAGAGCCTCTCTGGGGAGAAGCTTCAAAATGTACAGCATTACAGGCTTTCTCAGGACTGCCACAGAGTCCCAAACCAGCCAAGAAACAGACAGAAAGTTTCTATCCAGCTATTTGTTTTAAAGTTGCTTCTGTTCACGGGTAAGAGATGTCATTTGTTCTCTCTTTACCTGGCCTGACTTTTATCTTCCACCCCACTATTGTACTTCCCGTTTGCTTTTCGACTGTTTGTGTTATCCCTCTTCACTTTCTTCTCGCACTCTTGCTTCATCCTGTCTTTACCTTTGCAGTCGGCTCAAACAGAGGAGCTTAAATCATATCAGGGGTGGGAGCTTTGCCAAGCGCCATCCATTATGCCGAAGCAGTGCTGCAGTGTTGTCTCTTTTCTCATGTTTTTTTCATATTTCAGCCTTTGTCTCCATTAATCCCCTTATTCCTTCACCCTTCTTCCTGACATTAACTCAATTTCTTACACCATACTCATTATCTCCCCATTACATCGGCTCCCTCCCCTGCCGTCACCCCTGTCCTCTTGATCCCCCAAACTTTTCATTCCAGCTTTCTTTACTCTGTCAACTTGTGCTGTCTCACACGTCCTTGCCCCCTTTTGCTTCTCTCAACAGAAGCCAAGTTTGCGTTCTACTCTTTCTTACTTCCTGTCTGCTTCCTTGTGTCCCAAGAGTGGCAGCAGCCGGCACACTGCCCCCCCTCCCTGCCATTCTGCTTCGTTACACTTTTTAAAATCGGTGACATCAAGAGGTGTTTTTTTTTTCTGTTTTTATTTATTTATTTTTGGTCTCACCTTGTTGTTGTTTTTTTTCTTCTCCCCTGTGGTTATTTTATATCTTTTTGCGGTGATTTTATGTCTTTTTGTGGTGATTTCATATCTTTTTGTGGTGATTTTATGTCTTTTTGTGGTGATTTTATGTCTTTTTGTG
>OMNN01001336.1:7092-34554 GCA_900302755.1 Chromis chromis | reverse complement strand
TTTATACTTGTGTATTTTGCACCACCCGAGCTGTCTTTGAATTTCGTCACACCTTGTGTATGATGACAATAAAAAACATTCTATTCTATTCATTCTATTCAATACTAGTCACCTAATTTGTCAATGAGGCTCTTTTTATGATAACATAATTGACATGATTGCAGTTTGGAAGACACGAATAATGTAACTCGTTATTCCTAAAGGTTCCATCCAGCTGAATACTACTTTCTATTTTCCTTGCATACTTCAAATTGGCACCAGCACTGCTTCCTGGCAATGGTGGTAGAGAACAGTAATTATATTTGAAAGCAGACCAGACACTCAAACTCAGAAACGAACTCAAGGAAATAAACTAACCATATACAGTAGCTGGATATCTCAGTGAGTAACACCCCAGACCTTGGCATGAGAGATCGGTGGTTCAAATCCCGTTCAGGGTGCAGGTATCCAGTGAGGACCCTTAGGCAAGGTCTTTTATGCTGCCCCGCCTATCTACCTACTTATGTACGTCGCTTTCGATAAAAGCGTCTGCTAAATGAAATTGTAACATCGTAACATATACATGGTAGTGATTGTTAGTGGCTGTGACTGCTCATATTACACCGGAAAACTGTTGAAACAATGAAAACTATGGAGACTTTGCCATGCTTTCACCATTATGACTTCCAAACTAAGTATATACACTGAACAATGTGCATTGTCAAGAATGTCCATTAAGGGCTTCACACATTTCCACTACATAAAGCAGTCTACATTAGGGGTGGGACAAAATATCGATACAGCGATATATCGTCGTCCCTCCTCGTGCGATATGAGTTTCGATACGCTGGCACCAAATATCGATACTTTAATTAATATAATAAGGCGCTCTAAACCCTGCCAGATTCCCCTGCCAGCTGCCATTTCCCCAGCGTTACTACTTAATGACTCCACACGGTGGCGTTTATCACATGAATGAGAGAGACTTGAGCGAAAATGAATTGGCCCAAGAAGAGTTTGTACAGGTATAATGGAGGACAGCAACAAACTTAACCTTTTTATAGGTATTTGGATTTTACAGTTATAGATATCGTGATGTATCGTTATGCGATTGTCTTTCAATATATCGATTATTGCAGTATCGCTGTATTGTATGATAGTATCGGTATCGTGAGCCATGTATCGCCCATCGTATCGTATCGTGAGGTACCCTGTTATTCCCACCCCTAGTCTACATTAGAATAATGCTAAGTTGTGTTTTTGGGTCTTTTGAGCAATGGAAAAGGGCTGCAATGTGTAAAGTCAGGTGTGCAGTGAGTACAATTGTGCAATTTTGGGGGAATATTTAAGTCTGTTAAAACATTAGGTCTAGAACTATACGTAAGAACAGTTCTTACCAACTGAACTCTTATTTGTTCAGTTAGAAATTCAGATTCAAATAACTTTTGCTCAGTCACTGCTCCAACAATGTCTTCCCACTGCATTCACATGTTGTGTAATTCTCCCTCTGTACACCACCACAATGGATATGAAATGAAGGAATCAAGATGTGATTTTCAGCTATAATTCAAGGGGTATAACAAAAATATTACATGAACTATTCAGGAATTACAGAAAATGTTTTACATAGTTCATCCGTTTTCACAGGCTCAAATGTAATTGTACAATAACATATCAACATAATTCTAAATATAAAGATTATTTTTAATACTTTGGTACAAATCCTTTGCAGTCAGTGACTGCCTAAACAGCCTGAGTTTGCTCCCTTGAGATGCTTTGCAAGGGCTTTACTGCAGCTACCTTCAGCCGCTGCTCGTCTGGGGTCTTTCTGCCCTGAAGTGAAACACATGCTAAGTTAGGATGAAGTCAGTTGACTTGGCCATGTAAGACCATCCCATTACCTTTTGTTTTTGTCAGCCCAATGATGGCTTCTTTCACTTGCATCGACACCTCTTTGCACCACAGTAATGCTGTAATTATTGCATTCTTTGAATTAAATCCGAATATCTACATGTCAATTACATATTGGTTGCTTCTCTTCAAATGCACTGTGGTTGTATACAATAGAAAAACTACAAGAACTGTGTCACTCTGAATACTTGGATCCCACTTTATGCACTCAGACAAGGATGTTTGTTTGAATGTTTGAGTGTTTGAATGTTGTAAGATTTTCTTCTTCTCCTTCACACAAGTTCTGCAAATGTTTCAGACTAAAATCCTTCAGCTGCTTTGAAATTTTACCAGAGGAAATGATGTGATGCTTTTATCAAACTGTTGATATTCTTTACAAATTTATCACAATGTAACTCCTAATAGAAATACATGATGAGGTGATTTTAAACAGGATAGTTTCTTCTTCTATCTTAGGAACTTAGAAATGTTAACAGCTGCTTATGAAACTCGGATCCCCAGCGCCGGGTCGCGTCATAGCACGGAGGAGCTTTGACCGCGGCGAGCCTGCGGTCTCTCCAACCTGCGCCCTGCGCCGTGTTCGCGCAGCGCAAGCGATTGAAATGAATGGGTTTCAGAGCGAGGAGGCGGCGCTGCTGCCGCGTCCGCGGACATCCGCGTTGTAACGTGCATATAGTATATGGTGGAATAAACGAAACCTCGAGGCAGAGAATTTTGCCTCGAGGCATTTTATTAATCAAATTACTCGAATTACTCCTGCATTGTTTTGTGACTCTGTCAAATAAAAAACTCTTTGTCCAGTCATATATTTTGTCATTTTAGTTTTCTTAAAAGTAATGTGAAAATATCGTCTCGTTCTCGTGAACCCAATATCGTGTATCGTCTCATCTTGTGAGCTGAGTGTATCGTTACACCCCTACTAAACATAAATGAGCTTAGTTTTGCTACTGTCTTCGGGAGGCGAAAACAGATGTACAAGCCAACTGGGCTTCCAAATTTCATATTAAACTTTATATCTTCTTTCTCTCCATTGCTGGGTTTTTGTAAATCTGATACATTTTGGGCTTGTACAAACACAGCAGAATAGTTGTCACGTAATAATGCATTTCAATTATGTGCACATAACTCAAGACAAAATCTGTAACCGACAGGGAAAGACTGACACTTCATTGTCTATCGCTGCTTCTTTCATGTGGACAATCACCTCCACCTGTTCATCGCTCTCTTTCTTTTTATTGTTGTTGCTCTAATACACCCAACACCCAACAAATTCCTAAACCATCCAATAAATTCAACAGTCAATAGCTATATCCATAACACAAAAAAATTAAACGTGTACACCACATACAGGATCGGTTTTACATAATGAAATTGCTTTACTGAAGCACTATAAGTAATTGCAGTCATTTCAAACCCCTAGCACACATAATCACAAAATGAACCTCTGCACCAGTTGCCTCCAGATCACAAAAAGAAATGATTACCAGAGATCATCAGCGTACATCACTGCATGGCTTCAGTATATTATATATCCTTCTCCATCTTTATAATTGAGGCACTTCAGTCTAGCGGCAAAAAACACAAAGTAGAATTAGGTTTCATCACCTACACATATGCCCACATTCAAATCATGTCCAGTTCATGGCACAAAGAATCCATGTTACCATATTTTACAATGAAATGCTTTCTCTGTATAATTTTAAAAATGACTGAAATGAATGACAGGCCAATTAGTCAGTGAGCTGATAACTACACCAAATAGAAATCCTTCCTAAAACACTATTCTTAATGCAACAGTGACAACTTAATGTAGGCTATGGTGAAAAATTATCCATATATTCATGAATACCATGCTTGAAAAGGTCAGAAAAGATGATTCTGTAATGATAAAGGATCTCGTGCAGCAGAGGAGCAAAGGGAAGTTGTGTGCATGTGAGTGTAGCAGTGTAGGTGTGAACTGGGCACATATATTGTGGGCTAAATGAGAAGCTTCAGGCAGCAAGTCTTCAATTTTCCAGTCTCCTCCTCTTGCAGGTTACATAATGTGATCAGCATGAGCATACAGGTAATTATAAGCAATCTGTTCTGCACCTTTTAATCTCTCCATGCATCTCTATTTATGAAAGACATGCATGAAATAGAGAGCCGGAACAATCCAGACAGGTAGGGCAGAGAGGGCACTTCTTTTTTTGAATCTTTTGAAAAGTATGAGCATTCATAAATACACGTAGGCAGGAGTTCTTTCAGTTGTAAGGCTATGCCGAATATGTAATGTAATACATAAAGACACAGACTAATCCTTGTCCTTGTGCACCCCCACTAGCCAAGAAAGGGTTAATGTCCAGAGAAGTCTGAGGTTCAGGAATGTAACCATATGTCCCCATTATCTCCCTCCAGTCTCTTTGTTTTTCCTTGTTATGAGCTGACTAACCACAGAGCATAGATGGTAGTCACAGCAGCTGGAGACTGCCTCTTCCTGCTACTGTGCTTATAAAACAAGCCATTTCAAAAGCATGCAACATCCAATTTTGGAAAACATATAGATAGTAGATATACAATGGGAGACCATGCTCCTACTATTTCAAACTTAAATACACCTACACCTTTTGCACAGTTTTATGTCACTATGCACTACATAAAATATCCATTACATCATTAATGTATGCATAGTAATCAAAAGTAGTGCAATCTACTGCAGCAATATACTGTAATGTTCCTTTAAGAATATTTATAGAAAAACAGATGCAAATAGCTTATACTCATAAATAAATGGTTCAGTCAAGCATTGGGGACCGTTAAGCCAAGTGTGGCTGACCATTGTGTGATTTACTGACTGTTCAGCCTAGTGAAGGACTGATTACAATGATTTAGTGTTTCTTTCTCCTTAATTTTCACCCCCGCCTCTTCCGTACCTCTTCCACTCATGATGCCATTCCAAAGCACAACAACGCAAAGCTCTGCAGTAAGTGCCGTTTTTTCTCAGATATAAACTATTTATATTTGTATTCCAAGCACTTGACCAGATTGTTTAATCAGAATTACAGTGGCATGAGAGTGGCCGGCTAGTTTGTCTGGTTTGTCTCTTATCTAATTACTTCTCACAAAAGGCACAAAACATTTGTGTAAGTCTGTGTTTAGCTGGTTGTCTTTGCAGTGCATTCATGTGCAACTGTAAACAGAAGATATGAGGTGACCTGAGTTGATGCATCAGTCCAAATTGGCATGTCAGAACACTAACATAAAAAAGATTTTCACACCAACATTATGACCAATAAATGTAACTACTTACGTGAAATGTTTTTAAGCTGAGAAATTATACAAATATATGCAAAATGTACATTTTCAAATGCATTAGTTGGTGATTTTTTTATGAGTGCAAGGCTTTCTTGACTCTGGTCCTCACTGTACATTATGATAACCGACCCCTGGCTCTGCCTTCCCAGCCAGTAAATTTTTTTAGGGCCTGACATGCAAAAAATGGGTGTGCTATTTTTGGGCCTTTTTGATCTTCCTCTATTTAGTACAATTCCTCTGGAAATCAGATAGAAAGCCTAGAAACTATCAGAGAGGGGCAGACAGTCACTTCTCTTCACACCTTTTATACAGAAACATTGCCTCTGCTCATATCAGTGCTATTCATATATTGAAAATGAAGTGGGAACAGAGTTTTAAGGTCAACCAAGCTCATCATATCTAAAATGCTATTAACACCCTTACTGTCATCTGCTGTGCTCATCAGAATGGAATGAGTTCACAGATTACACACAATCCTAGGGCATTCGATTCGCATTCCCTGACGGAGTGACTCTCTCTTCTCCATTCCAAATCTCTCCAGTAACTCTGTAACCCCTGAGGAGACTACCATCTGAATACTGATGTATTCATTCCCCCAGTCTGAACGCAGTGAAGAGCCATAATCCCAAGGCCCCTGCGCAAGGACGTCCTCCTTGAACCATAATCACCCTTACATCTCTTATCAGCCCCAGCCTGGAGAACATGATTAAAAAGTGGCCAGGACATACTGCCTCTGCACCTGGGATATGACTATTCCCCGCTGCCGCATGTCAATCAAGCTGAGAGGTCCAGATGTGAAATGACTCACGACCCCCACTCGCCAATTAGAATGACTGGAAAGTCACATAGCATATGCTGTACATTAAGGGGTCTTAGCAGAAATAGTGGGGTCTCATAAAGCTACAAGTGTATGTTGATGAAGACTTTGGGGACAAAGACAGCAGCTCTACATGACTAAGCGATGTCCAACAGTCAATCTGTGGCAGATTAAACAGAGTAAAGTGAAAAGCAAAAGCAGGAAGAATAAAATCTAGTGGAGGAAGCAGCCTTGAAGGAGCTGGAAACAGGCAGAAAGAGAGGAAAATTTGGTAGAAAAATAGGTGCAGTGGCCTCTACCATTGAGGCAGATATATCTAGGGTTAGAAACATGGAAAGCATAGTCACCAAGCATTCTGCCTGAGAGACAAGTGGGACTACAGACACTGAAACAGTCTCCCACAGTAAAAAGTGGATGGAAGGTGGTGAAACTGGTTCCCATGGCCAATCAGGAAGAGGTAGGGAAAAGAGCCAGAAGGGAGATCAAGGTAATGAATGAGAATGAAGAAAAGCAGAAAGGAAATGGAGAAAAAGGTATTGCAAAAAAGAAGAAGTAAAGGGAGACAGTGCACTTAAGACCACCATGTTTAGCTCTAGCACCTAGGGACCTGGCCAACTGGTGTTTTTTGTCACCACAAGACAAAGCATAGCAGTTGTTGAAACCTACATGAGAAATGAGTGCAATTTTTTCTGCTATGGATTACACTCTGGGGGCTGAAGAATGTATTGTGCAATACATGTTCCCCTCAGTCTGCATGAGGTTTAAGACTCTACTGTGGAGTGCTTCCAAGACAAGAATGAAAGAAGGTTCGGGTCTTTCGCATTAAGGTTGCACTTAAGAACCACTATATATAGAAATATACAGTATACTACTAACAGATTGTCTTGTCGTAGCCAACTAAAGGCAAGTGGAGTTCTAATGTTCATCTTAAAGAGCTAGATAAGGAATAAGAGGTGTTTGGGCAATGCTAAGAAAGTTACAATATTGAGCAGAGAGCTCATTTCTTGTCTGCAGCACTATAAAATGCCCATTTGGACACGATTCAAAAGAGAATATTGATGTTTGAAAAAAATTCACATTCACAAATCAAAGTGAAATGCATTCTGGCTGGCATACAGGCCAGCAAGGGGGAATTAGGTAGGCACGAAAGGCTGGTTCACAAGATGGGGAGCTTTAGGAGTGATGTACGAGGATCAATTCTAACAATGTTCATTTCCTGCATGCACCATTGGGACAAGTAGTCAAACAGAGATAGATTAATATGACAGTCTTCAGGGCTGAGACCTGGGGTCGTAACTTGTGTTTTAGCTGAATAAATATCAATGTAATACAAAATTCCACCGTTTACTATTCATATGCATCTTACATCACATCTGTGTGGTGTTTTTATTAGTCCATGGAAGATATCACAAAAAATATGCATCTCTAGCTCCATCAGCCATAGACACATTGATGTATGAGTGACAAATTAAAGGAAATGTCACCATAAAGTATCTCAGTAACAGTGGTGGGCCTCTGCTGGCCTAAAATCTATCAGAATCACTGACTTAGGTTTTAATATTTTCCCATTTATCTTTTTACATTGTACCTAATAGTCTATTCTCTTCATTTCATCGCGTGTCTCTGGGCTGTGGTGCTTCCAGGAGTGCATGTTTATATTAGAGCTTTCATCCAATCATATTTCAGCCATCATGTGTTGCCAGGGTCAAAGAAATCTGCCCTGAGGCCTTCAGAATCAAAAGTGCAGGCGCTTGTAGATTAAAATACATTGCAATGAAACTGTTGCTTTAACCAATCAGATTTAGAGTTGGTTACCCCAGGGCCATCTAGCAGGCGTACGATAATGTCAGCATTTTCATATCCTCTAATTGGATGGGCAGAGAGCTTAGCCAAAGCTAGCGATTCCAATCTGTAGCAACCAGCACAAGCTAACATTATTGTAAAAGTATTAATATATTAAAATACAACTAGACAGACCTGACTTTCAGCATTAGCCTCCATGGCGATAGAAAAGGACTTATTGTTGGAACTGAATAACCTTCAGTACTGACTGGTTTTACATCGTGTTCACTTGTACGCTCATCTCTGTTCTCCTTGAAATTGGGCCTCAATAAATGCATCTGCTTCAAGTCGCTTTCACACAGGACGCAGCACCGATGCCACCGTGCTCTGAAACCTATTCATTTCAATTGCTTGTGCGACACAACAACGGCATGCCACTGCACCAAACAAAGCGCAAGGGTAGCGAACAGGTCAAAGTTTGTTGAACTTTGATCCCTGCGCGCTATAACGTATGACTGCGCAGCCAAGAGAGACTCGGGGAGGAAAGCTTTCGTACTAGCAAGGATAGTGCTAACACTTGCTGTGTGCTAGCAAGTGCTTGCTACTTAGCACGGGGCAAATACACCTTCGCTGTTAAAGTGTGTGCAACAAACTGATAGCTTCCCGCTTGACAGGATGGTGACGTCATCCCGCTGGAAGTTTTGAAAACTCTGCCTATTTTGCTCACTTAAGACATCTGGGTCCTATTAAATATCTTGATCACGAGTACTCCATGACAAAAAAATTTATCCCATAATGATCAGAAAATCAGGGATATTTTTGTCACATGGATGAAAACATTTGCATTCATTATATTTTACTAATTTATTCCGATTTTAATGCTTCCTGTTTTGTTTTTTTCTCACCATCCTAAATGTTTAATACTTTTTGGTAAAAATCAGTAGAATTCATTTCAGGTCTGGTCCTGAACATGTCACAAAGCTCTGCCATATTAGAAGTGTGTTTTGAGACTGTTTATCCAGTGCATTTACTTGTGGCTGTTAAATCATGAATGGAAATATGTATCTGCTAGGACTTGCTTTATGTTTGATTTCACATGGGCTGACAATGTACAGTTTCCACTACTGCTGTTGCTCCTGAGCAACTGTATTTTACCTAGAAGCCACTTGATCTAATAACAAAAAGTTCTGCTATCTGTGTCCAACTGAATAAATTCATGGCTCTATATGTTAAAGAAAATTCTCCCCTAGCATAATGGTACTGAAAGGAGGATTAAGGATAAAGGATAAATAACAAACTTTCCCCAGTGGATGAAAAACAGAATCACGTAGCAGACGTCATTTGTTTTGTTTTTCAATGTATTTCTACTCTTCCGTGTTATTTCCTGATCAAAGTAAACAATAGCCACAGTGTGACAACATGACAGCGACTAATTGCACTGTGTTCCTGTACTGATGGACTTGTACATTAGCTTAGATTTTATAGCTCATCAACACAATGACACAAAGTGGTAGGTAGGGACTGGCTGCTATGGCAACAAGTATCATGCACAGGAAAATGAGAGGCGAATCACACACACTGAAATTTCCAAGCCAAAGTTTTGTTATGGCAATGTTTCAACTTGAGGTCTTCATCAGGCAAAGAACTTCAAAGTTAAAAGCTTGCCAGACAAAGACCTTGAAGATCAGAAAGTTCAATTAAATTAAATTCAGCTTCATTTATATAGCACCAATTCACAACATATGTCATCTCATAGCACTTCATAAATAAATAAACCTCCAACAGAACCAGGCTCAGGGAAGGCGGTCATCTGCCTCAACCAGCTGAGGTGAGATGAGGAGGGTCGGGGATAGCAGGACAAACAATGAACATCTTAGAGTAGGGGTGCCCAATCCTGGTCCTCGAGGGCCACTATCCTGCATGTTTTAGATGTTTCCCTCTTCCAACACACCTGATTCACATGATCAGCTCATCATCAAGCTTGGCAGAGGCCTGATAATGATCCTGATCATTTGAATCAGGTGTGCTGGAAGAGGGAAACATCTAAAACATGCAGGATAGTGGCCCTCGAGGACCAGGATTGGGCGGGCCAGCGACTGCAGATCAGAGACGTGTACGCCACATCCAGAGACACCAGCAGAGAGAGCAAGCACAGGACCTCGTTGCACCAATAAAAACGTGAAATTTCAGTTTGTGGACAGTCCCTCTTTTCTGTTGTAGCTGTTGTTTGTAGGGCTGAAACGATTCCTCGAGTTATTCGAGTAATTCGATTACAAAAATGCCTCGAGGCAAAATTCTCTGCCTCAAGGCTTCGTTTAATCCACTATATACTATACTATATATACATGATACAACGTGGATGTCCGCGGACGCGGCAGCAGTGCCGCCTCACTCTGAAACCCATTCATTTCAATCGCTTGCGCCGCACAACAACGGCATGCCGCTGTGCCGAGCAAAGCGCAGCGCACAGGTGCGGGGAGCCTGCGGTCTCTCAAAGTTCCTCCACGTAGGAACGTGCATCTCACCTGCACGGAGGGCAAAGTGGAGGAAAAGCCGGTGAATTATAGACAACTTTGTGGTTGTATTGAGACTCGAGGAGAAATGTTTTCGTAATAGCAAGGCTAGTGCTAACTTTAGCTACTTAGCACGGGACAAACACATCTTCACTGTTTAAGTTTTGCATCCAGCTTTAGAGGATGGTGATGTCACCCCGCTGGAGGGTTTTGAAAACGCCGCCTATTTTGCTGCTAGACTCCCCAGGAGTTGAACCTGAACCCCGCAGCGAGCACAGTGCATACCGCGTCCTATGTGAAAGCAGCTGCACAGGGCCTCACTTCCGCTTTTGATGCTTTATTTATGTATTTTAAGGGGAATTGGATTGGTTGTTCATTTAACTGACTTTTATTATTTTCTCTGTCATTTATTACTATGAAATTAAGCTAAAGTAATTTCATTAAATTACATTATTTTTTTTTATCCGATTACTCGATTAATCACCAGAATAATCAATAAAATACTCTATTAAAATAATTGATAGCTGCAGCCCTAGTTGTTTGTCCTGCACATGTACCCAACTGGAGTCGGATGTGCACACTATTTGTCTTATTGCTTTGTCAAGTTTTGTGCGGCCAGGAGCACGCCAGTTAAAAGCTTCGTTGTGCACACTAAATTACACTTCACATTGTGTAATTTACTTTGTTTTCCTGACAGACCTTGGACATCAGAATTACACATTGTGGTCAAAATGCAGCTTTTTGGGAGATATATCAAAGAGATATCAAAAAGTAAAGCTCAATCATGCAAATGATACCACACTGTATTCATCTCAAACACAAATCCCTGGCAGTTCAAGCCATCTGTGAAATTAGACGTTAATCATGGATGATTACCTCAAAAAAAAGTGAGCAAGAGCTGTTCAGTCCACTTGTATATCCTATATTAGTTTACAACTTTAATGTGCTATTGATTTGCAGTGGTGAAAGTCTAACCTCGCTTGTAGCATAATAATGAGGATGAGGCTACAGCAAGAAGACCATTTATCTGCGTCAACATAGCACAAAGAGAAATTACACATCTCTCCCCTCCTTATGGTTTAGTCCAGGACTCAGGCCATTTCAGAGCCCATTACACAGGTCGTCTTTGAAAGCCACCCAGATGTACAGTGACCTAAAGGGCTTTGTAAGACTGTGTGAATGAATGGCTGCCAACTGCCTGAGTCAATGCACCAGCTTTAGTTTACCTTGGAAGAAAACAATCAATATGCCATCTCATTTGTACTTTGCATGCCACTGATTGGTACAGGAGGAGAAGACTGAGGAGACAACAGAAAAACAAACTTTGTTATTAACCAATGAAAAGTTTTAGTTTCACAGACCGGCAGGACAAGCTATAACAGACAAACAGACAAAGAGCCCAATTAATTTCAATTAATCGTTTTTTTGGCATTGGTCCTCGATTGGATGCTGTAACGATAGAGATGGGGAATGTGGGGAAAGGGAGCAGGGGAATAATATGCAGCAAGAGCCTGCTGGCTGGGAGTCAAACTACCGGTAGGAACTCAGCTGCTGAGGGGTTTCTCACACATGTGGTATGCTCCCTAACAACTCCACCACTGGGTCGTAGCCCCAAGAGACATTTTTAACCACAGACACTTGGTGTGTTCGCAGTTAAATTCGCTCACTACAGTTTCAATTTGCAGGAACGGAAAAAGTAAACTCTGCAAAAACAATTATTATTATTATTTATTTATTATTATTATATTCAATAATTAGTTCAATAACAGCCTGAAAAAATATTTGACAAGTGCTTCCTGCGTCCAACACAAGGCTGCAGATATGCTGCCCGACTAAAGTTCACATGCAAACATGCAAACGAGCTGCAGTCTTCCATCTTGTTAAATAGTAGATTAATCATTAACATCCCTATATGAAATGCAATCAACTCAATAGTTTTTCTAGAAAGTAGGACTGCAACTAATGACTATTTCAACAGCTGAATCTTGGTTTGATTATTTGAATGAATAATCAAGGGTAGGCTTATTTATGTTTTGATGGTACAATGGCTAGTAAATCACTGTGCCCAAATGTCTTTTTTTTTTTTTTTTTTTTTAAACGTGGGGGACTGCGAGGGCCACCTAACCTTTATTGATCCCCTTGGGGAAATTCCTTCTCTGCATTTGACCCATCCTATTCAAAATTAACCTTAACTATGCATACTAGGAGCAGTGGGCTGCCGCGGTCAGGGGTTAAGGGCCTTGCTCAAGGGCCCAACAGTGGCCGCAGTGGGGGTTCGATTCTCTGATCTTCTGATCAGTAGCCCAGGGGCTTAACCTGTTGCACCACCACTGCCCCACCTACTGACTGATTGCAGCATTATGGCAGACTATAGTTTCTGTTATAACTTACCGAAGACAGGGCGATAAAATGGCTGTGTTTTGTCGACCGGAGCCTGGACTAATGTAGTTAACCTGGTCGAGCCACAATAGTTAGATGTCGCTGATGAGCTTTCAATCAATTATGTCAGTTTGCAACCAAGCTGCCCCAAGTTAACTATAGTTTAAAAAACATCTTCCCCCATATTTAGGGCCCAGTAGAGGGTAAACTTAGGCAGGCCTTGCAATACACTGGCAGAAACCCTGGTTATTATTTTTGGACCATCCAGTGTTCCTCTGGTTCTCTTGTGCCGAGATTAGCAGGGAACTTGGTCCATATGTCCCTAGACTGTGAGAAGGTGGTCCATGCTTTTATACACCGATCAGCCACAACATTATGACCACTGACAGGTGAAGTGAACAACATTGATCATATTGGTACTGTAGAGGCCAAGCCAAGCTTTAAGCCACTGAGGGAATCCAACGGGAAAAACTTAATTGACGCGCTTCGTTACCTGATCCGATGAATTAAAGTCCAAATCTGTTTGCTTTTCGATGCAAACAGTGTATTTATTTCATATCAAAAAATTCTTAAAATAGCATATTACCAGACAAACATCTTCAAGGAACATTCGGCGTGTTGCCGTACAGCGGTCAGAAACTAGTTTGTCCCCTTCCGGTAGGAAACCCTGCCCGGACACAACGGTTCCTACCTTATATAGGTACATTTCACAATGAGTACAATGAAAGTGAAACACATTCACACCAAATATTTACAGCACCTTGATCTGCTCCTACAGGTACTGGGACATCTTGAGGAACATCTTGAGGAACATGACAATGGCCCAAGATGTTGATTTGACCTCCAAACTTCCTAGACCCCATTCTGATCAAGCATCAACAGGATGCAGTGGAACAAGTTTGATTGACAGAGGCCCCACTGCACAAGCCAGAGTACCCAAAGGATCCACTGCCAACATCCTGGTGCCAAACCCCATAGGGAGGTCCTCTTGTCCATGCCCAATGGTTCAGAGCATTTTTGACGACATATGGGGGACCAACACAATATCAGGCAGGTGGTAATAATGGTTTACCTGATCGGTGTATAATCATATTGGGTAGTGACTCATGATGGGTACTGACGCATTTCACTCTAGTAAGCGGTAATGCCTTCATGTTAGACCATTCCAAATCAACATGAAAAGCACACACAGTGACCTCACTACAACTAATTTGGTCATCAGTCTCAGTCAAATAATTGATTATTTGTTGCACCCGTACTAGACAGAGGCCTATTTTTCAAAACATCAAAATGATAGAGTGATGTCTCACTCTTGTCAAAAGGTTAAGTGTAACTAGTGTTGACATGGACATGCTGCAAGCACATTACCCAGACAGCCAATATTTTCATTTATTAAATAGCTGAAACTGACTGAATTTGTCACCAACAGCTGTCATAGCTTATAAAATTAACGGTTGCAGAATCATTTTTTCACCACATTTAACTTGCAAAGACCCTGACAGTTATAGCTTTAAAATCCTGGCTCTTGCAACTTAGAAATTACTACAAACAATACAATCCAAACGTCAATTTAGAAGCACTAATAGCATCCCAAGTTAGCTTGCTATGTGTTTAGGACTATCTTAATACCAAAAGAGACAGAGAGTCTGTGGCACCACTTCTCTAGCTGTGTAGATAAGAAACACTTAAGTATGGTGTGTCCATCTAGGTTTTCATTTTGCTATTGACCACTGGTAGGTCAGAATTCCTGCAAGTGCTTTATCTATGGCAGCCTGCTTTGCACATATTCTCCTTCTCATCTATCACTGTCCAAACAGTTGACAAGTAGTGCAGTGGATATGGATCATTTTAGACAGACAGATGAACCACTCCCAGAGGCACACTGTGCACACAGACGGGCACACTGTAGTAAGAAAAATGTGAAAAGAGATAAGCCCAAGAGGAAGCACATACATATACTGTAGGCCATGACCTGGTATTATGCTGTGCTGCGATGCACCTGGGCCCAAAAGATGTTACAAGACAAAAGCAGTCAATTTATGCAAAAACTATGTGTGCAATCTGTTCAGCTGTTCAAGGATCTGTGGTTTTACAATTTGCCTAATCACCTGCTTTCCTTCTGTTATATTTTGAAAAATGAATCTGAAAGCAGGATTTGTCTTGAGTATATCTTAGATTGTAAAACGTAATGTGCAAATGCCCCCTTAAGTGCTGTAGCATCCGGGTAAATGGCACGTCTTTCCTCGCGCTATCGATAGTTGCTGTGTGCATGCTTCAAAAGCTAAAGGATGGATGTGTGGTAGCTGGTTAACCTTCACAACTTTAGAGAGTTGGGCTCCCATGTCCAATCCATCAATTGATCAAGAACGCAATGAGACCATGAATCTTACTTCACTTTTCTTGTCAGCACATTGCAAATGGCCCATGCAGATGTAATATCATGTTTGCTCAGCCTGGCACTTATTCAAAACAGAGTCAGAGAATTCTCTTTTGCTTTCCACGTCTAAAACTTTTCTCTCCTGTGACTAGACTTCCAGAGTTTATTTACTTTTATGTATAACATTCTCGCAATCTTCTCATTCAATGGATGCAGACAAACAGATCAACAGATAGACTGGCTTACTATTAAATACTATTTACTTTAAATTTTTTGGCATAAATGTGTGCTTAAAATGTAGTTTTCAAAATACAATCCATGGCCACTTAATAAGATACACCTATAAAAAGTAAATCCAGCACAACAGATCATCTTAAAACCTTTTTAGATGTTCAACTATATGTTTTCTAGTGATATTGTAGTTAGTACATGGTGTTGTAATGCATCGCATCATCTTGATTGTTTTTATCAGGTGAGCAAAACATTACAAACACCTCTGAATATAACGTAGCCTAGTTTAATGACACTGCAAACTAAAACTGCAATAATAAACATACAGTTAAATGAATATCTCTCTGTCTAAACAATCAAATCAAAAAAATCTAAACAAAAATATTTAGAGTTGTTCCATTGTACTGCATTAACTCCTACAGGTATATCAAAAAAGGCCACTGAGTGTATATTGCACATTTTTTGAAAAAGTAGTTTGTTTAAAGTAGGGCTTAACCCGGATATCAGAATATTCAGTCCTTGTGGTGGTATCCGGATAATAATTTTGAGATCCGAATACTCGTGCACACCCCTCTAGCCAGCGGCACGTGTTTCGGGAGGCGGAAAAGGGAGCCGACAGAAAGGCATGGCGAGGACACTGCTGCTGTGCCACCGGCAAATAAAACAGCAGGAGATATCCATGCTAATGCTGTCAGACTCCAACGATGAACACCCCCCCTCCCGCCGCCACCGCACGAGCCAAATATTCAGATAGCTCAAAAACATTCGTCATGTCTTCTTACTAATGTAGGAGTTTTAAGTTCTTTGTTCAGACATAAGGTGAAAATAAAGATGTTGATTTCTCGCCGAAACTGTCAAGGTAAAAATCAACATCCTTATTTTCATCTTATGTCTGAACAAAGAACTTAAAACTCCTACAAATATTCGGATATTCGTCATTAATTGGAACCGAATATCCGGAACACAGAAATTGCTATTCGGACCAGCCCTAGTTTAAAGTAGTCTTATCTGAGGACGCAGGAAAAAAACTACATCATTATTGCCTACACAGAAAACAACAAAGTTGCTATTCTTTACAAGTATAAATAGTTCTACGGAGTAACAATAAGGATTAACAGGTATTTAAAGAATGGATGCATAAGAACTATCCAATACTGGGATACTGCACAATGCAGGCTTACCTCACGATCAGTTTCCTTTTCATTTTTTTATTATCATGGTAATTCCTGTTTTGCTATAAAAACTGCCCTACACAGCAGTTCACAGCATGTTGTGCAACAATTTAAAAAGTTTCTTTGCTCTTTCCTGCCTCCTCAGTTTAAAAGTCCATCACATACAGCAGACTACAGTACTTGCTTGCAGAATGTAACCCTATACGACCCAACTTTGATCTCTGCAAAGGTAGCTACAAATTGGGCTTCCCCACAGCGTTTTAGCAGCAAGATTTCTCTCTTAACTGTGTTGTATTTTGGCACAACACATCCAGCAGTTTTGTTGCTACATTGAACTCTATTTTGCTTTGTCTGAACATGAATCTGTTTGACTGAAACTAAATCGATTCTGACTTTCTAGGTTTTGTATTACCTTAACTAAATCAATACTGACCTACAAGGGAATGGACGACAAAGTAATGTCACCACATTCATCTCAGTCAAAATATTGCACACAAAGAAAATGTCAGAGCTCTAACAATTTGCTCCATGGTGTAAAGAGCATCTGTAGGTCTGAATCTGTGATTTATAAAGTTAAATAGTTGAAAAGCTTGCTGTGCTGCTGTCTTGTCTTAGGTGACTACTATTAAAAAGTAACGGCAGCCTCTAAAGTTAAAGTTTTTCAAAGGCTTCAGCTAGTTAGATTTAGGAATAACTAGACCTCTTAGCATAACTGTACATAAAGGTCAACTTTGGATGCAAGATTTGGCTGGGTGAGCCATCTTTGTTCTGTCAAAGAACTATTAAATCATCAATTACATATTGTCTTTAAGTTCACTTACAGAAAAAGCCAAATAAATATTTATAACTTGCATTATTGTGTATTTTGGAGGCAATGTAACTGTATTTTACTTGGAAATAAAGTTTAAACTGATCTGGTGTTTGTGTGCATATTGATGTCAGTTTCCCTTGTTAAAAGCAAGTGGCCTCTGACTTCAAAAAAATGAGCAAAGCTATAACAGAGTGTTTTAAGTCAACTTACATAATTAACAACACTTAAACTGACAAACTTCTTCAATGGTTGTTAAAGATGTTAAATGAATTGCTTTGACAAACTGCTACCACAGCTTCTATGTTGACTGCAAATGAACAAAACAAAAAGCACCCCCTTAAACAGAAATTGGCTAACAAGAACTTAATGTCAGACTGAATGATCAAGTGAGACAAAATGAGAACTCAATGCCATTATCAGGTTGGGGAAGGTTCAACTTAAAAATGGTGAGGATGGAAGTGAAAACAGGGAAGGATTTCCTAGGGAAAGTAACTATAGGTAAAGGAGAGTGTGCACATACAAGTAAACGTGATTTTTTTCCCCACTTAAATAAATATCTGTGGATATATGCCAGCCTACATTTCACTGCAGTCCTTCAAGCATGTGCCCTGAACACTCAACCTTGAGTACTGTCCTGTAATGTACAGTATTGGTGGAAATGAGGAAGGTGGAGAAGCATACCTGAGTGCCATTAGGATGCTGTGTTTATCATATGAAGGACACTGTTAGCATAACCTTGAGTGAACAACTCCACCAGCTATACTAGCACAATGAATATGCTAAGCGTGACCTATGATAGCAAAGATGAAAAGAGGAAGCCTGCTCAGCAGACAGACAAAATCTCCTCAGCTTTTCAAAAAAATCCATATTCAATGCATAACGAATATGTGTGAGCATTCAGTCACGAGTGTAAGCAAGCAGCAGTGACGGCTGGCTAAATGAAGTAGGGCAGATGCAGAGCACGACAGCGCTGTTCCTTCCCACTCGCAGGAAAAGAGACTTTGTTAAGGACTAATGATTGTCACTCTGTCCCTCACTGTGAGGCAGAGAGTGGCTGATGATAATTAACCTTCAAGACAATCAGCCAAGACCTCAGAAGCAAAGTCACACAAACCCTATGAGTCAGGCCATGCATTCACTAATGTAACATACCTGTAAATTAAAGGAAATGCAATACCAACACCTCTCTGGTATTCATGACAAAAAAAAAGCACAAAGCTAAAATGAAAACAATGCTGTTCCATTAAAAAATATATTGCAGGCATAGTTTATACTGAGTTGAGATTGGCTGTACATAAGCCAAGAGTAACCACAGGAGAAAAAAAATAAATATTCTAAGGCTGTGGTTTAAAGAGACAAGATGGTGCAGAACATTCTCCTATTGTTCTGCATGATACAAGGGCACAAAACACATACTTTTTCCTCATTTTGTTTAAAATGTGCTTATGGTTAATACAACTTGTACTCGTCATTGCTTTTACAGCAAGACTCAAACTGATTTTTTGGCCATATAGCCATAATTAACTGACCCCACCTGACTGAAATGTTTTAATTTATTCTTCTGCAATTGAGATATAATTTGTTTAGTAAAGATTATAATTACGGTGGCCCAGAAGGGTCAACGCAACAGCAAAAGCCACAACGCAACTGCAAAAGCAACAACACAAATGCAAAGGCCACAACGGAAGTTAACCCACAACGGAAGTTAACCCACAACGGAAGTGTGCAGCGGTTGGAAGAACAGGCTTTGTTTCCGGGGGACAATATTTTCTGACGGACTATTTTGATTACAGGAGAGTTTAATGAGACGTAAGTAAAATGCTGCTGATTTGTGAAAACACATAACGACATTAATCACAATCATCGAGCAGCAGCGTTTTACTTACGTCTCATTAAACTCTCCCACTTCCGTTGTGGCCTTTACATTTGCGTTGTGGCTTTTGCGTTGCGTTGTGGCTTTTGGGTTGTGCTGTGGCTTTTGGGTTGCGTTGTGGCTTTTGCAGTTGCGTTGACCCTTCTGGGCCACCGTATACAACAGATGTTTATAGAAGAAAGAAAATGAAAGCTGCCTTGCATTAAAAAGAAGGCAGTTTAAGGAGTCAAGCAAAAGACAGCAATCCAGTGGATTCAAACATACTGACTCTGACTGACCAGCATGTAAAGCAGCAAAGCTGGAGGAATGGAAACATCCCAAGAGGAAACACAGGTTGTCAATTAAATTGCAGACATGAGAATTACAGATCCACAGATATCACATTTGCTTCATATTTCTGACCCCTAATAAAATTGTGATTCAGATGTGTGGATCTGAATCCCAGTTCAATAAATAGCAGGCTCCTGTTTCTGCAAATGAGGTGTTCACCCTTTCTTTTCAAGTGCCGCTTCCTTAATTATTATTTATTTGTTCTGCTAGTAATCATGCAATCTTCAACAAACTGTAGCAGTAGACGGCACATCAATTACCATAATCATAAATATTCATAATTATAAATGTTGTACACCATCTTAAATTCAAACTTCCTACAAGTGTTTTGCAAAATCAATATCAAGGCTAACAAAGCCATATTTTTAATGATTGGTGTCCATATTAAGCATAACAGAAAGTGTACAGGGTATGTACATTGATTCACTTCCAGACATTTGTTTATTCTAGACAAGAGTTCAGTGCATCGCAGTCTGTCAGCCAAACCTGGCCCGTGGCCCACTGTAAATTTTATGTATATTACAGGCGCTATGCATCTAAGATAGATAATGTGTGGGCTATTTCTAAGTGCATTATAAATAATAAGATTCAACCAACAATAAGAAAACATTAAAGGTCTATGTCACTGCACTGCTGCTGCAACAACCGACCAGTGTAGGCCCTACACATCCTGAAAAACTGACCCTCGGTTGAACCTAATTGCCAACCACTACTCAACGTACACCGGCTATCAACACTGCCCCACTGTGCTCATTTAAAACAGTGGAACTCTTTTGTAAGCCACAGCATTGCAAACAAGTGAGCTCTAGAGAGCACACAAACAAACAAATAGCAGCCCGTGAGTGAAGTGAGCAGCAGCACTCCACCCATCTCAGAAATGGGACCATGAAACACAGCCGTGAAATTTACAAACAGGCACAGGAATTGAATTTGACCAAATAAAATTGTGTAATCTACCAGCATTTGCACCTCCACCTAGTGCAGCACAAAAACAGGGCCATAAAGTCTTGCCAGCGTCGCTAAAAATAGAAATCCAGCATTTGTGTGAGAATCCAAAAGTGGAATCCCCATGGTCGGAACATCTGTGACAGAGACTTTACCTGCAGGCCACTCCTCTGCAGCTGGACTGGGACCTGGACTAGTCCTCCTGTCTGTCGAGTTGTGGTGCAGAATTGGGTTGTGTGTACCTGAGCTGAACCTCTGCTCCTTCATCTCTTTGACTGTACTCTAATAAAAGCAAATTGTAAATTTTTATGAGTCTGTCATTGGTGGAAGACTTACTAAAAGTAACGTCAGTTTGAATTTGACTTTTAACCACAAATGGCTTTCAATAGAAACCAATAAGGTGTTATTTCTTACAGTCCAATTATGGCAAAAGCAGCAATATTTTAGTCTCATTGTTTATTGCCTTTCAGTTGACAGGACTGTGTGGTCATTTTTCAAATTCCTGTTTACCAAATGAATGATTTCAAGCAAACTGTAGCTGTGTACAAACAAGTTATGTAAGATTTTGTCTGACATACAAACACTGAAAGGCAGGTTGCTGTATTGCATTATTAATCTGACTAATAACAGAACTGATTTTACTGAGAAAGGTTGCTCCTATTTCTCTTTCTTGCTTGTTTTGACGACTGAAAAGGTATGACTTGTAATAAACAATAAATAAGTTCATTTACAAGGCCGTTTAAAATCTAACATTAGCTAGAATTACATAGTAACTCATTTTTTGTATTTTAATTTGACAGTGAATGCTGTTTAATAACTAAGCTAGCTAGCATTAGCTGTTAAACCTTTAAGGAACCGTAATGACGCCATATTGGCTATAAAGCGCAACGCCTCAGCTTTCAGCAACCGTTGGATTTTTCTGATAGCACAGACGGTGACATAATTACGGTATTCCAAAGTGTGCTTAAGACCAAGTAGTATGTTTTAATCACTAAAGTCTTCCGATTTGTCAATATTTAAGTTTGTTCAGTCGACTCCCGCTATTGAGAAACGCCGTTATGTGGCTTGGTTTGCTAATGTTAGCTCTAACGCAGCTAATGTTTATGTTACGGCAACTTCCGACTAAACTAGCTCATATCAATGCTGTTAACAGTCGACGCCACAAGAGCGCAACATATTTTTTGTTTTAAAGTGACAGAAAAGGCAGATATGTCTTAAAACTTCGAAAGGTATCGTCGAAAGACCGGTGAATTTTTTTTAAAGTAAGTCTTGCTAACTTTAAGTCCACTTACCTTTGAGAGAAACACAGCTAATGTTAGCTTAGCTCAGCAGCAGGTGTAGCTAATTTACTAATCAGTGTCCAAAATGGAGGAATTAACGGACATTTAGAGCTAATAAATTAACATTGCTAACTAGCAAAGCCTTCAGCCTGCAGGTGAGGAAGGGAAATACCAACAGCAGGCTATATAGGCTACTTTTTTTTTTTTAAACGATAAGCAAAAACAAATTAAAACTGACATAAATCACCTTAATATACTTCAACTGACTTTGTCCCAGCTGCCACTTCTCCCTAAACTGGCAGCACACGCTTTCATGATGTGTTCAATGAACCTCGGAGAAAACAAACTCCCAAATGTGCCTCCTAACTATGGGCTTAGGTTTCATTTGAATACTGTGGATTCTGGTGATTTTTTTATGCACCAAGTTCTGCTTTTTCTGCAACATTTTATGCTGAAAATATCTTTATGTAAAGGAAAACCGAAAATTCGCGCAGCAGCAGGTGAAAATGTAAAGTATAATGGAATATAAGTGATTAGATTTTCCACAGTGGATTCAGTGGCTGCATGGGTACATAATTCATATTTTCATGAGTAAAAAAAAAAAAGAAAAGACTCAGCTCTGAATAAAAATAAATCACCCCCATCTAGTACCCCCAAGTCTGGATCTCTGAATCAAATGTGCCCTGGATCAAATGATCTCTGGATCAAATGTGCCCCTGAATGAAAATAAATAAATAAATTACCCCTATCTGTATCCCCAAGTCTGGATCTCTGGATCAAATGTGCCCTCCTGCAAACAGTCAAACAGTAAATTATGCCGCAAACCTCAGCAGTTTCTATTCATGTTCAGCCCCAGTAATTCATATGACATCAGAGGTCTTGATTAATTTCAGAATGGACTCTCGTGCATGTTAAGTGAATTGTTGACCTTTAAAAAAAATGATCTGCACTCCAGATGAATGTCGTAAGCTTTCAACCCATTTTACAGTCTCCCATCAGTAAACGGCGTTTGGTCCGTTGTCATGGAGCTGTAATCTCAGTTGTCATCTCACAATATTTATGTTTTAACTATGCTATTTGGCAGTGCAGGCGTGTGATTTGTGTGAATGCTTGCCCAAAATTACTAAATTATTCTTAATTTAATCATCCTAATGACTAATCCCCCCACGCTGCTTCTTCTGGCTTCCAGATCTCTCTCTCTGTTTTGGAACAAAATGTCTGCTAGAACTGGACTTGCAGGACAATAAATACTTGATATGCGCCCAGTTCATAATTGCATACAGGCTATCGAATATCATCACCGTTCCCAATTACTGAGCTGTCAAACTTAAAGTGTTCCTTTGAGGCATCAGCTGTAGCACTTGGCATTGCACACTGTGCGAACTTGAATTGCCAAGATGCAGATAAACTTTTGAACGTGCAATTGATTCCGTAGAGCAAATATCTGACTTATAACAAGGGAGAAAGCCAGCAAAGCAGTTTGTGTTTATGGATGCAGCATTTATGCATTTTGAGATCAACACAAAGCACTTGAGTTTGCAGAAATGTTAGCGTCTGCTGGCACCAGTGTGGCACTAACAGGTGGTTACCATGTGGCTGCCAATAAAGTTCTCAGTAAGTAAAAAAAATGGATGATAAGCAAAGCAGAAATTATGCTTTTCAACATTAGGCAAATTATTCTGAGATAATTCTGATCATATTCTAAATATGTATAATTAAAAGAAGGGGGGGGGAACTTACTTTGAGTCACATTTGGTGTCATACTGACAAGAATAGCCTGCACAAACCATTAAGTTGACCATCTGGATGACATGTCTGCTGTTTTTTATAGATACCCATTGCCTCCAGTAAGAATGATCCCACATTTTAATCTACCACTGCATCACTGCACATTATATGAACCATACGAAACGACAAGGAGGGTTTTCTACCAGCATGCTATAAATAACAACATCAAAACCTGTGGATGGCATAAGTGGAGCCAAAAACAGAGCCAAAGTGAACCACAAGGTGGAGCCAAAAATGAGCCCGTGTGCATCTTCTCTCTCTAAATCTCCTCACAACACTACATTCAGTCATTCACTCTTTGCTTCCTTGTAATAAAAAAAAATGTAACGTGTAAAAGTCCACACTCCAAGCCTGCAGGGGATGTTAAATCAACACGTAGCTCCAGCAGCTATCGATCAACCTCCTTTAATGAATTTGCACTTGATCTATATCACTCCACTTAAAGTGAATACTTTATCTGTGTGAGCCCTCCTATCATCTGTCACGACGGGAAAACGTCCTCGGCTTCTGCCTCCTACCAACTCATGATTTGTGAGCCTCTATTGAGACGCTGCTCTCCACTCAGAGCTGCACAAGGACAGTTTCCATTCAAGCCCCAGCATGCAACAATTAGGCTACAGCAAGAGTTTAGTAACGTGTCTGGAGCATAAAACCCAGAAAATGCAGGAAAAAATCTACCAGTTCCAAGTATTCTGAGTCAGAATGAGGCAGGTTAAAACCCCGTTTCATTCATGACCCTATTCTGGGTAATCAATGTCTCAACTTCTCCTGCGTAAAAGCAGATTCGTTGACGCAGCTTGTGGCTTTTTACGCATCCTTACTGTGCTGCATGTGATTCTCTTTAAAGATAATGTAGATTTTAAAGACGCAGTTGTCTTACCTGTGCTGCCTCTTTTGTAGATTCTCTGTTACTTTGGCACAGCTTCTCCCTGTGTAAGTGTCCGCAGGAATAGGAGGTGGAATTGCAAGAAAAGCGTAATTGCAGAGTAACTCAATTTCCCCCCCCCTTGTTTAGTTCTCTGGATCTTGTTCCGCGCCTCCCTCCACCGCCGACACTCTCTGGACAGATAGATGGGCAGGTTCTTTAAAAAATATATATAAAAAAATGCGTTACCGATCAGCTCAACAGCAGTCCGGTTCAATCTGATCTTTAGGAAGACCCGATCATCTCCAACAGTAAATAAAAAACATCCACGTCCCAAATAGTTGGAAAAAAATATCCCTTCTCACTTTATCTCCTCCCGAAGAAAACCAGTCCTTTTTCCACCTTCCGCCGGTGGAGAGTTGGATCTTTTTTATGCTTTCCTGTTCACTCGTCCAATTGCCTTAAAAAAAAACCTGACAGGCCTGCTCAACTGGAATCTGTTTATTCTAACGACACCGGTGATGCTGCGTATCCTGCATCCCACTTACCACTGAGCCAAAGAGCGCAAAGGAAAGAGAGAGAAAAAAGCAGCCAGGCAGTGATCTCGCTTTGTGCGGTTGCTCCTCCAAAACAAAACAACAAAACACCTCTTTTTACATGTTGTGCTGTTAGGTGTAGTCCCGCACGGTCGGCTGTGGCGATCCACTGCAGTCCGGTAGGAAGAAAAGATGCAGGGCAGATTGAGATGCGGGCGAAGTCTCGTCTTTTTTTTCCCCCTCCTCTTACGCGCTCAGGGAGAGGATTTCTCTTCCTCACACAGCGGCTGACCAGACGTGGAAAGGGAAGGCGCTCCGGACTCCTGATGCATTTATAGGAGCGTTAAAAAACTCCGGAGCATGTGGGAGCAGCCTGGAGAGCTCATCTGGCAGCTCAGGAGCAAGACAGGGGAAAGTCCACGTTATTAAATGTTGCTGCATTCTGCATATTTCCCCTTTATCATGATGCAAACATACATTTTATTGCAACTTCCTATTATTTTAATCCTCCTACCTGTCTCCTGCAGGTTACAGTGTAAATCTAGGTTTGGATTTCTGTCAGCTTGGGAATGCATCAGCAGCATTTGGAGATCAGCAACAAGGTGTTCTCCCTCCTGAGCAGGTGCAAAGTATAACCTCTAGAGAAGACTTCACCCCCCTGACCTTATCGCCAGTCAACAAACAGCCCCCAGCCCTGGCTTGCACTTTTACATCTGTCAAGATCTGTGGGGATTTAATAGGTGAACAATAAGGTCACTCTGCTGCTCTTTTTTTGCCCTTTGACTGCTTCTTGGCTATGGGGATTATTTTTTTATTTTATTTTATTTTCTTAACATTTCTTACACTCATCAAGTCTCCAGAGTGGCAGAGTGGGAGAAATGTTGAGTCCATCCTGTTACACACGGATGAATCACGGTTTCAGCCGACTTGAACGTCTGTTTAAACACCGAACGCTGTAGTAAAAGGTGAAGGTTGATGTAGCTGCTCGTGATGGAACAGCTGAGAATAATGTCTTGACATTTTCACCCCGAGCCCAACAGCTCCGCTTTCAACGCGTCCACCAATCACGTCATTCTGTCATTATGGCACAGAGGCTGCAGAGAAATGTTGTCCACACACAAGCATTAAAAGAGAATTGCTTGCAGAATCCAACAACTGTGTCACGTAGACGAAGAGTGGAGATGTTTGTCTCCCTAGTATAGGAAACTGGGGATGTTTTTTTCCTCAGTTGCATTGCTTTCGTATTATAGCTACACAAGGCCTTTATTCCTTAAAAATCACCTGCAGGCCTTTTTAGATGTAGCCACAGGAATACCAGTGATTGAATGAACTATCCTGTAATACGTACAAACACCGTAGCATATTCACACACATCCTGAAGTGCATTATCACTAATGCAATTTGCATACCATACAGTCAGTATGTGTTGAGTAATTTATGATCTATTATTGACAGAAAATGAAATCAGCATGCTTAAAGTGGGACGCAATGAAGTGGCACCCATCATCCACATTCCATTATATGTGGCCAGAATGGAACTGTAATGGGATATTTGTGTCTAGTAATGCAGGCGGAGAGTTGATATTAATTTTTCATAAGCCCCGTGGGAGACACACAAAGCTATGCAGAAAGAGTATTTGGCTATTTGCTACTCTCCAAACGTATTGGCTAAATCACTGTTATTATTTTGCGTGTCAGGAGTTTTGTCCCCCGCTAACACGAAATCCAATCACAACAGGTTGATGTGTCGAAGCTGAGCTGTCACTCAGCGACAAGGAGGAAGAGTCACCGGGTGCTACAGAAGTGTAAAGCTGCAGCAGAAACGGGTAAAGAGTCCTTTTTATTCCGCACACATCTCTTCTTTGTCAACCTGATGGCTACATTAATAATAATGCAACTCGATCAGAAACAGTTTGGTTGGAGGTTTATGCTATTTGCAGCTCATGCAACCTCAAGGCACCATGAGCAGAAATGAAGATCATAAGTGAGTTACAGAGTTCTAGTCTTCTTTTCACATCCCAGACTTTATTCATTTTCAAACTTAGACCCAACAGTCATTGACAAGTCATATCTCTTGAGGAAATTTAGCTGATTTCCTCTGCAACTACAAATGTCCGGGTAAGACGCCCCACCAATGTCTATTTTCTTTTAAAAGACATATATTCTGAATAGCAATATAATATGTGCACAAGAAGTATGCTAAAGTGAACAAACTTAGAAAGTGAATAAATCATAACAGACTACAGCTTTGTTATTATAAACCTAAAATCTTACCTCACCAGTCACTGTGAACATGCCAAACTTGTGCATAACATTCACTTTCACATTTATATGTTGCTGCAACTTTAACTGCAACTGTTCAATAACACAAACAGAAGTTAATTTCAATTCTAATTCAAGTGGTTTGATTATTGCCAACTAACTTTACTGTATCTATATCTTTATTGGCATTGGTATTTAAATTCCTGACATAACAGTTTCAAATCAGAAGGGATGCTTAGCCTACAGTAGCCAGAATCCAATTTATTTTTAATTTTTTAGTTTTTGTTCAAACTAATGGATCCTACATATAACTTTAA
>OMNN01001332.1:15887-35198 GCA_900302755.1 Chromis chromis | reverse complement strand
TATATACACACACACACATATATATATACATATACACACATGTATATATATATATATATATATATATATATATATATATATATATATACACACACACACACACATATATATATATATATATATATATATATATATATATATATATATGCGCATACAGTATTTTGTGGGTGATAAAACAAGTCATAAAAGTGAAATACTTTAACTATAAATCCACTCGTGATGAGCCCACTGAGCCTTTAAACTCACAGAACATGTAACAGCCCATTAATTACACCCCAATGGAAGCTACAGCAGGACACAATTTTACCTACTGTTTGCTCATGATGCAGAGCTGAGCCAGCCGTTCGAGGTGCTGTGCCTGGGAGGCCTGCTCCGAAAGTTCCTCTGGGGTAGTCCATCCTGCAGAGCCCAGCGTAGCCTCCTCCTGAGGCCCTGTTACACAAACACAGGGCATGGAATCACAGTCAGCCCAACAAAAAAACACCTCCTCTGCTTGTCTATCTGTCCTTTCTCTTCACTACTTCTCTACCACTACACAGAAAAGTAAACTCCCCAAAGCCTGGGTATCTGGCTATCAGCCTGCCTGGCACTGCTGTGGACTTTAAGCCTGAACAGTAAAGAGGAGCCAACTGAGGACTGGAGACAAGAGAGCAGAGATAAGGGCAGGAGAGAGCGGATAAGGGAGTCAAACAACACACTCGCCACGCCCACTGGAGCACTGAGACGCACACAGTGACAAACCGCAAACAGAATACACACCAAGGACACTCTACACACGTATAACCATGGAGGTGGAAATGCTTGTAATCCATGCCACAAGCGAGTACAAATAAATCACTGTAGCAGGTAAAGACTTTAGTTTGCATTACAAAAGCCCACACAATGACAATTATGTCAGCTGTCAGTGGGGAATTACAGAGAAGGGTGCATTTGAGAAAGACGCCGGGGAGAGAAAGAAAGCCTGTAAGCTGCTGCTGTAGTGCCAGCTCTGCCCCTCGAGAAGTCCAGCATTTAATCCGAGCGAGTGCTGAATCAGGGCCTTCAGTATTCTGTAGTGACACACAGCTCCTAATGAGAAAGTGTGGCCATTTGTCTTCTACTATGTGTGTCCCTGATCCCCTCCACTGTGCCCATGCTACACTGCGCTGCTGCCTCAGCAGCAGACAGAGAGGAAGAGGCAGACGTCTGGAGCAGCAGCAGAAGGTGATGAATGAGTGGCCTTGCTCTGAACGCTCGCATAAAGCTCCACCAGGCATATTGTAAACAAAGATGGAGTTGGGTAGAATGGGACGTCATTCCATATTACCTTAACAACTAGAAGGAGCTGACTCCTTGATTTGTACAAAAGGCACACAGTTAAATCTATTTATTATTTGCAGGCTAGTCTGTAGTTGCAGGAAGCACATAAGTCACATTGGAAAGCTGCCGACTACAAACACAGTCTGCCAACAGCTTCAGTTTATCTTCTAAATGAAAAATTAAATTAGTCTTATGTACCACAAGTCAAGGTTAGTGTAAAAATCTTTAGAGAGTTTCTTCAAAAAGAATGATTTAATTGGTGAATTTAGTTCGTTTGTGTTGACTAATAGTTTTTAAATTTCTAGAGGAATCGCCTTAAAATAACCGATCCATTTAAAAAAAAAAAAAAGCAAACCATTCATTTATTTAAAAAAATATGCTTCATATATGCAGAAATTTAAACATGCCTGATGAAGTTTCACATTAAAAGACACGACACTAATGTAGCCAATAACTGGAAACCATTCATTAAAACTGTTCAAAATGAGCACTGTCTTTATTTTTAGATGTAATCGCTACCAAATTGTGTTTTTCCCAAGAAATTTAACTTCTAGGAAATTAAGAAGGAAATAAAGCCAAAAACACATTCAAACTCAAAGTGCATACTGACCAGGATTTGCTGTGTGTTTTGCAACTGTTTTCCCAGTAGAATTCACTGATAAAATAATAGGAAAAGTACTTGCCTGTGCTCCCCTGAAGAGCAGTGAGCTCGATCAATGCCACTTCATAGAACATTTTTTCAGCCTGGATGAACTGGAGGGCCTTTCCATCTGTTTATATGGGTGAAGGATCAGGCTCAGATGTCAACAGGATTAGTCAGTTGCTGAAGTTAAAAACAGCCTTGTTGCCCAGCTCACGTTTTCCTTTTTCACACCACTTGAGAACTAACCCTGTGGGCAACCAGAATAATCCAAAGCACATTGTTGATTTCCAGGTCTGGAGTTTGCAAGACACTTCAGTCGCTGGCGTCTGTTGCCGTTGTTTTTGTGTCAGTACCTGCTGTTTTTGTGGTTTTGTGTGTCAGCCATGATTAAGACGCTGAATCTCACGTATATCTGATTGCACCTCATATTTCTCTTGAATCACATTTGTATTTTAATGTCTGGTTTTCTTTTATGTTTTGAACACACTCCTTTTGGTTGACCTGACTGGCAGTTAGTTTTTTTTTGTTTCCATGAAAAGAGTCTCTATTTAAAGCATCCTAAAAATAGCTCCCTTTGTAAAGCATCCTGCGCACTTAGTGTCCCACTGTAAAATGACACCATTGATGCTTGTCAGGTGAATTTAAAGACCAATGGGATGGAGAATGCTTAAAATAAACACTGCCGAGCCTGTCTAAATGTCCTACTTAACACCAGATTTCTCATGTGTAAAACGCTCTAAATTCCATACTTGGTATTTCACTTTTAATGGCCGCTGTGGCGCTGCTTGCCAATTATACTTCAATATATTGCAAATACAGCTAAATATTTACAACGTCTGTGTTGAAGTTAACACGATGAACAATAACTTTCCACTCTCGAGGAACAGTTAATCTTGGAACTGAAAACCACAACAGCTGGTTTCCTTCATTTTGTGACCAGGGGAATAATGTCAGCCCCGCATACTCCTGAAATAACATTAAGGTCGAGCCAGGAAAATGAAGATACAGGTCAGTTAGAATCTGACTGGATATTTGATCCTCAATGAAAGGAAAGGACCGTTATTGAGAGGATGAATAAAAGCTACATACTGAGACAAGATGAGTAATAATGAGGGATGAAAGTTAAAAAGCTATTAGTGGATGTACAGCTGAATAATTTAAGACAGTAAGAAATAACATAGCAACCTGCCATTAAAACCCAGCATTTTTAATAATAAAGTCTCGTGGAAAACATTATTCTTGTGCTATTTTTGGTTTGATGTTTTAAGCAAATCATTAGATCTATTATAGGAAGATTAGAAATGCGCTATAACTGGCCCAGCTCCTGGGAGTCACCTGGCAGCAGGGAATAAGGTGAGTATGAGCTGGACCATCTGTGAGGGAGGAACAGCCATCACCAAAGGTCAGAGCACTACTTCTGCCTGCTATTTTTAGTCAGCCTGGACCACAACAATGCAACAGCAGGAACCTCACACAATCCCCTCCTGGGAATGGCCTCCACTCACATACACAACCTTCACAGAACTGGTAATTGGACTGCACTCCAAAGCTCGACAACAACTTGCATTAACACTGGCACCTATAAAAGGTGCATCAGATCGCACGTTCAGCGCGAGTGTACTGAAAGCCTCCTAAAGTAGCTACACAATCAACTCTAGCCAGACTTACACTGAGATTTCCCGTAGAATTATACGGATCATGTAATCAGACATGATTAAATGTGACCATTCTAATGAGTACTAGCTATTTCTGTGTTACATATCAACTTTAAAAATATAAAGACAGGATGTAACCAAAGTTTCATTAGATAACTCCATTTTATTTGAGATTAAAGTCTGTATAAATGGGTCTATATTCTTTCCATTAAATTCCTATCAGCAAACACTCAGAAGCCAAAAGAACATTTGGCTGTGGACAAAGGTCACTTGTGCCTACTGCCAGCTCTGATAACAATACGTCAAGCCCTAAGCGGTCATTGCACTGCCACAATCGCTATCAGCTGCACTTAATACAGTGTATTTGCCTGGAGTGAAGCCAGCACAGCAGCACGGAGCTGAGATACTTTGAATAAGTTCAATTCAACTTTCTTTCATAATCGTGCGTTAGACCATGAGACAACATGCGAGGAGATGCTGCAAATTCTGTTCTCATCAAATATTTGTGTGAAACTCCAGAGTTCCCACATCCTGCTCCCAGTTTGAGCAGTCTGACCCTTCACCTGCCTCCCTGGAGGACAACCACACCACAATATCACTGCTGCAGCTACTGATGCTCATGAGAAACACTGAAAGAACTGAACAAAGCAATTTCTGGAGAAAAAAAAAGATACTTTCAGTCTTTGCACACAACATAACTCTTACAATATCCGGTAATTGACTATACTCATTAGAAGCAGTTTAATTGAGCTATTATGGTTGTGATGGTCTTATTTTTGCGATTTTATTGTGAAAACTTAAAATACTTTTTTGATTAATATCTCAAACTATTCCACTCTGCTGCTGACCTACTAAACAGCATGTGATGTTCTTACATTTTTAAGACTGTAAGTTTACACTAAAAGTAAAAGAACGTAACTCTATCGCCCACAAAATACTACAATTTGACATGACAAGACACATTACCATTAATGACCTTATGTAATAATGTCAAAAGATTTGACCCCGTCATGGTAGACGACCCTCTGAGGAAGATACGTTTTCATGCTGAGAGGGGCAGACTGTGATGGCTATTGATGAAGTGAAGCTCAGCAAATCGACCTATTTTGGAAAACGGACAGTGAGAGGTAGAGCCTTTGCTGAGGTGGATAACCTGAGCTGGCAAGTTAAGTGTTGGAGTGTCTCAGTAACGGGGAGAGGAGCCATGGAGGTAATATATCCTGAAACGAAACACCTCTCTATTATCTCTATGTCCTATACTGTCTATAGTTTATAGAAGCAGCGAAGTGGTGATGCACAGGCTCGTCAGTGCATACACAGGTTAATTAATGCTCTCCCACTCTGTTGTGCAGAGATAAGAGCCTACAAATCCTCTTAAGAGACACACACACACAGCCCGGGCAACACACAAAACATGTGGCATTCGGGGACAAATGTGTTATAATGAACTCCCTCAAAGACCTCCACTCATTCCCCCTCGGTTTACATTGCTTTCTATAAAGGGACTATATCCTCTATTGTGGTGGAATTTACCATACCTGCCTCCACTGACAAAAAGCTAGTTTCATAGTTAGCTGCTTGCTAAAGGTGCATGGGACGGGGATAGCGAGAGCATCAGAGGCGCGATGGGGAGCAAAAACTGACTTTTTCTGATTTTGTTGGAAAAGGATACAATTCTTTTCAGTGATGAAGAGTTCTGCAATCTGTAAAGCACAGAAAAAACAACCAAGTGACATGGTTATGCATTAAATAATTCATTTCGAGCATCATTCCCCAGCATGATGTCATGAGCAGTCAAAACAAGTAATTCTGCTCTCCTCGCAGCACCACTGGTCTGGTCTGGCCAACATCATGCCGCTTGTTCCAAAGTTCTGGAGTAAAGGCTATGTTTTGACATTGGGGACATTCCTTCAGGCACTACTAAGCAGAATTAAAACTGTAGCTCTGCCTTTGTGGGAGGGCCTTGTAAAGCGCCCCACTACGTAATCTGCTAAGATTTGGCCTGCCTAAACATAATACCACTGACCTCAAACATGGCCAAACATAGCCCGCACACAATGGGGTAGACATCAGCTGGATACTACAATATTTCTAACAAAGTGAGTCGTCTATTAACACTGTTGCTGTATATTGGTGCTGCATCCAATACCTCATGTAGCAGCATTCACACCATCAGTCCTACTGGGACAGAAGTCATCTTACAGTGTCAACACAGAGACACATGATGGACTGTGCTGTTAGATTTGACATTGGTGTTTGAGATATCAAGGTTGAATGTGCCCTGTGTGCTGTGCTGTGTGATAATTTATGATGCTCAAAAGGAGACATGATGCGAATGTGTCTGTACAGCTGTGCATCTAATGAGCATGTGCACTCATGTTGGCATGTGTGGAAGACAAAGAAAGATAGAAACACACAGTGTGTATGTGTGTGTGTGTGTGTGTGTGTGTGTGTGTGTGTGTGTGTGTGTATTCCCATCTGGCTCACCTGGTGTAAGCAGTTGGGCAGAGAGGTGAAGCTCTGCACATGGGTCAGTCCCAGCAGGCAGCTGAGGAAGCAGTGGAGGGCGGCCTGGTACTCCCCCTGCTGCTGGAGCTGCTGTCCCAGCTCAAACAGGCCCTCCCTCCCTCCGTTCAGCATCCCCAGTCCCAGCCAGAGTCAGCGCTGCCTCCCATCAGAGCTCCACCGGCCGAGGACAGACGTTCCTCCCTTCACCACTCCACTGAAGCACCACAGGTAGAAAGAAAGCGCCACAGAGTGAAATATTAGAAGAAAAGGCAGCTGCTCACATGAACACAGACAGAAAGGTGGCAGAGGTGGAGTGAGCAGCACAGCTTCCTCTCTGTCTCGTCTGTGCACAGTAAGTCAAGGACAGGTGGTAAGAAGCAGGCTGAAGGAGCGCCGGCGACTCACACAGAAAAGATCCATTCCCCTCCCTCCTCCCAGGCTGCACCAGGAAAGGAGGACAGAGGAAGTCTGAGAGTATTTGCTGTGTGAGTGGCAGAGCTCTGCACCAATCCCTGCTCTGATCACGTACAGTAGCTCCGCCAGCTTTTGCTGAGCACCCTGGATCTCTCTCCAATCCTTGAGCAGGGAAGCTGCAAAGATGTATGTTTTGATGATGAAAAGCAAATATAGTGGCACATGTTCTATTGAGTATATCTAAATGTAGTAAACAACAAGATCAACTTGTCTTATATTCTGCTATTAGTCTCCACTACTGTGGATTCACAGAACAGTACATTATGTACTTCTACAGTATGTGAAAGAATCATTTGAAGCATTCCTACCACACTTATGATTTATAAATGAGGAGTGCATTAAGATTATGCACCAAGTCTAAATGCTGTGTTAGCATGTTGGACATTTTTACAGCATAACCAAGCTTTTGTAAATTCTGTAACACAAACCAGACGGCAGATGCAAACACAGCATCATTAGAAACATGCACTTTACTGTGTGTGAGAGAGAAAACACTCCCTATCCAAACCAGGACAACAAATATTTATTCACGAGGAGTGCCTCCTCTGGATGTTTGCTCACTTCCCTTCACACTCTGCTAATCAACATTAATGTGGGGCCAACCTGTGCCTGTGGAGAGAGAGAGGGAGAGGAGAAAAAGAAATATGGCCGCGGCACTTGATCCACGGATGATCCAGGGGATCACGAATGGGTCTTGACTCTGAGAGCAGCACTCCCACCCACACTAGCTCCATTTGGACACAAGCCTGGTGGCTGGAAATGAATGGGCTAACATAAAGCAAATGGTCAGAGTCAGTCTCCATTAGTGTCCGATGCACCTATCTAAGCAAGATGGGATTTTAATGGTTGTGAATGCTGCTGGATGGGAGATCAGAGGGCATTAAAACTGCACTTGCAGGTCAGACTCGGGGAACTGTGAACAGGGCTCATTTTGGACTAACAGCATCTAGCTGTAGGACTTGATTATGCTGATGCAGGCCCTCCGCCCTGAGCACTGGGGGAAAGAGACAGGTAATTGTGCTCACTTTACTGTGGCATCAATAGAGTTGTGTCAGAATGCAGGGAGGAAGTAAGCAAAGCTTCTGTGGTGATTGAGCTGGAGGGCCACAAGCTAACTCACCATGTTCAAGCCTAATTGAAAAAGTCTGGGCTCCATCTCCTCATTACAGGCTGGTCCAGTGGAGGAGACACTCCAGAGAAAGCACTGCCTGTTCTTCTTCTCTTTGTTCTAACAACATGCAACAACAATAATGCAACAAACAGTAGACTTGAAACCTTTCAAATATACTCACTGCAATGTTAATTTTAAGGTTCATGAATGAATCCTATCATCACTGAATTGCGCCTTTAAGGTTAAAGTATTTTTTACCACAGAAAGAGAAATTGATGATCTGGAATTTACTCTCAACTGAAACACTTGAAATTGATCGATATATATATATATGCTCCCAAATGCTTTAAAAAAATGTAACATTTATTGGACATTTTAAGAGATAAAACAATGGTATATAAAGGTTTATAGAGAAGATAAAGAAACGTATTTTGGAAGAACAATACACTTTTTATAGATAATGCTACATAATGAACCATTGCTCTGTTCAACAACTTTCACCTGTGTATTTTTTAATAATACTATAAAGAACATGTTCTGCAGCATTTAGCATTTTGCTGGTTCTGTCCTTTATTCCTAGTGGGAAGACTTGGAGATGAGAGTTCACATGTCGCAACGGGAAAATATACATAAAAATTAAATAATGAGTGAATTCCATTTTGCTGCTTCACTTTCAGGCTACTGGTATATTGGATGTTGTCTCACTGTCACATTGTGAAAGTTGAAAAATGTCTTTTTTAAATGTTATTATTAAGATCTGTGCTATTTAACTATGACAAGTCAAAATATCTGGTGCGAATAAAGATGTCTGCTACAGTGACTGCAGCCTTGCATATCAGAGATTGGAGTGCTGTTCAACAATGAAGATTTGCATTTTGCCAACTGCTGTCTGGTTCTCTGACATTATAATTTAAAATTACTATCTGGAGGATTGACTTTTTTTGACTAGCTGGCAGCACAAAGCCGTAGATCATTTGTTCGCATCCTGCTCCAAACAACTTCTCGTACATGTGCTGGCAATCATTTTGACAAACATATTGATTGATGCTCACTATTCTACTGGGCAAGAATGGAAATCTACCTGTAATGGGAATATGGATTGCCTGTCCTGTGGAGTTGGTCGACAAATACATCAGTGTGATCAGTAAACACAGCACCCGTTCCCAGGGAAGCCAATACACCAAACTAATGTAAATGAATGGTGAACAGGCCCTACGACCGAGAGCAGAGCGGAATCAAACTCACAGATATAAATTCAACATTAGCGGGTTATTGCTGTGCAGTAAACTTCCAATATATTAAATTAAGGTTGATGCTTTGTGTAATGGACATTTAGGGTCCTAGCTCTTGAGCTGGTGTAAATAACACAGTAGATAAGTAACTAGAATTCAAAATAAGTATAAACTCTGAATTTCTGTCTGTAGGTTAAAGTCAAATCTATCATTTAGATTTATTCTAAAATGCTCCACAGTTTAAGGTTTTTGGATCCTGTTTATTTGCATATTTGTACTTTCCTCTACTTGACTTCCTATAAGAGCATAAATCTTCCATGATGTAATAAAGCATTTGTTAGAATAATGCATTTTGCATTGTCCAGCAGGTTTGCAGAGGAACATTGCTTCTCTTGTGTCCTCCTGTCATTTCACGACACTGCGCATGGCCCTACATCAGCATATACTATTTATATTCCCTGCATTGTGCACATACAGCCACTCTATGCAATTTTGCTATAGCCTAGAGGTCTCTGATATAGAATTTTTTACTCTGTGTGAGTGACAGCAGTTACATCCCCAGCTACAGTGTGCCAACTCCAATGATGTGAGGAGAAGATCAAGTATTGTTTTGATATAAGGCAGCCCTGAGATCCTGCAGGAGTTTACATGAAACACCACATGCACTGTGAAACTTTGCATTTTTAAAGACATATATTGTGTGTCTGCATTCTATATGTTAGTACCTGTAGTCTGTTTAAACCTCTCCACTCTCCTGCCTGCCGGTGCAGCTGCATCCCTCTACGATTCAGGCTCTGGCAGTTTAATAGGCTTGGTCCTGACACCCCCAGCTACTGAGAAGAAGTTTATGACCTCCATGTAATCAGCAGTAAATGCTGCCACCATCTGTCTCTTTTTACTCAATTATCTGACCCAGTGACTTTTACTGACAAACACTGTCCAGGTAAACACAGTAACGCAAGTCCCCCAGCTACGATTATGACACATCTATACATCATCTTACACTCCGTGATTTCCTTTTGGTTAGGTCTCGTTCCAGCAGTGCTTTGCAGTAAGTGGCATCCTTTAGTGATGAGGAGAAAATTGTTAAGAGTGTGAATCGCCAAAGATCCATGTGTAATTACATCAGTGTGGGCATTATTACTTCAACCCTCATTACTGGTTATTATAAAGGGGTCACATACAGTATGCACCACACATTCAGTCATGACTAACTCTGCAGAGCTTTACTTAAAAGTTATTAATGAAAACATCTACTTAACTGGGTTTATAATCATTACTCTCTGTCACAGTGTGTCTAAGTCAATTCATTAGGAATTGTTGATTAAAGGGAGCGCCTCATACAGCACCTCTGCTCAGCTCGTTATCTTTCGCTCGACTCTTGCACCCCCTTGTGGAAAATCTAAGGATGTCACTGTGACATAGACGTGTTCCATCAAAGCTTTGCAAAATAGGGTGAAAGCAGGGTGAACATATTTGTATGTGGGGTTAAAAACCCCCACATTTTAACACATAGATTTAAAAAAAAAATGCAAGTCATCTTAGGCTTTTAGGGATACTGTAAAAACAGAAAATGAACATCTGAGTATTTAGACTGTGATGATTGATGCTCATATAACAACTTCGGTCAAGATAGCACAAAAATCGGACTGACTATCTGAATACTGAAACTAGTAATCATCTTAAAGAGCCCATTGAAACTAAGTTCACATGTCTTATAACCCTCTTTGCTCATTCTGAGAGTCAATTGCCATCTGGTTGCAAAAGGAAAGTGAAGGTTTGTTGTCTCTGTGTGGGAGGTAAATTGAGAGACAACAGTAAGTGTCAGAAGACAGAATTTATTTCTTAAAACAATAATCTGTTTCATACTGTAAATCACATGCGACAGCCACTCAGATGTGACTGCTGGCTGTTTGAGATTGTCACCGACTCCCACTTATTCCATCTCCTCAAACTCCCCGATCTATCACATATACGAGCATGATTCTCCTTAAAGCAGTTTCTCTCTCTTTCTTTCTCCCTCCAATTCCTGCTTTTGTCTCAGCTATTTTAAATGCTTATGAGACATGCCAGTGCACAGGAGCAGTCACACTGCTTACTCACTCTAATTAGGATATCATGATGCAGACAATCACAGCATCTCTGCCACACCTCATTAACATAGCTTTAGTCACTGCATGGTCATACTGCTAACAGTGTCACAACCAGTGCTTAAGGATGTCCACTCTGCATCAACTCACATGATGCCAACTCCTATCAGTCTAGTCAACAGTTTTTGTTGTTGTGAAACAGGTCACTGGGTTAATATCTGTGTGGAATTCAAAACAGACGACATGCCACGTGTCAATAGGACTCAAGTGTTAACAGGCCACCTGCAGCCCCGCCGGCCTTGTTTCCGCTCATCATTTCATCGTCCCATGTTATCTCTCTTCCTCTGTAATCACTGCAGGTGTGGGCTATTCCATCAAAGCGGTTCAGTTTTTAATGTTTTTTCCCCTCGGAGGCTTTCATAACAAAACACCAAGACCCAGTGATTTTTCCAATATGAGCTGAAGACATGCAAGTAATCGGCAGAGCACTCGAGGACAGATAAGTGTCTAAAGCTGAAACTGAGAAGTCAAGAGAGAGAAAAGCCCAAACAGGTAGTGAGCAAAAACAAAACACTTGTGTGATACTACATTAAAATGACTATCTTTATTGAAAGACCAGTCTCTATATGTTTATTATATGAAGTCAGTTGCATTGGGAATCAAACCTTAGTTCATCGCATCTTCACATTGTCAGATTATTGTTTATAAAATACTTAATAAAATGCATAGACAATAGAGTCTACTTCTCTTTTTATGCAGGACAAGCACAAACTAATCCAATCTAACTGCTTTTATTTTTATGTAGGCTAGTGACATGTCTCTAGGGATAGTTTAGTGAGTCAGTCTACTACTTTGGCCCAGATTGAAATATCTCAGAAGCTAATAAATGGATTGCCATCAACAGTCCTGGTTTCTAAAGAATAAATCCTACTGACTGTGATCTCCAGACCTTTCCTGTACCTTGAGGTTGACATTTCATTTTTTTAGTGAAATCGCTCAACATTTATTAGCTGAATTGCCAAGAAATTCGCTACACATATTAAAAAAAATCCTCTCCACACATTCCCCTTTTGACATTTGTCAAGTTAGCATTTGTTAGCAAGCTGAGGTTAGCATGTAGCTGAAATCACCAATTACAACATCAGATTGCATTCACAGAGCTGCTCCCATGTCTGAAATGCTCATTTGCATCTCCTTTCCTTGTGTTGCTGAGAGCTTTCATTACACAATTAAGTTACTTTACCATGTCCAATCTGACAGTAAAGCTTCACTTTGATCACATGCAGGTAAAATGGTAATTTGTTGATAAGAAGAACAGTATTAGACCAACACTATAAAGCAAAACTGCACTGAAAAGAACTCCTGCTTTTTAATGGCATGCAGAGGAAACCTTCAGTCGATCAGTTCCTCCTGCTCGATTTATCATATCATAAGAAAAAGCCTCAAACATCTCATGAGACTAAAATAATTCTAATGATAAAATGAAGGAGTAAGCGTTCACAGACTGACTGACCCACAGATATGACCATGCCGGTGTGATGCTGCTGTCTCAGGGGGAGTCATGGTCAATCAACCACTGATACAGGCTTCAGACACACGCCTCACTTTATGATAACTCAATCGGTGGGTGGAAGTGGGTGTGGGGGTATTATGGTGTATTATTGAAGGGCAGAGAAGGCCAGTGACCAGCAGGGAGTGACCACACACAGTAAATGTTTATGTGTCATTATTCATCGTCCAAGAGAAGCTCTCCACTTTTATTCTCAAATCCAATTTTACTGTGTTCCATTCAAACCTGGGATGAGAGGCACTTAAATTTAATTGGTTGGAAAATTTGGTCATTTTGTTTTTGGTGGCGAACTGGTGCAACTGTACATACTTAATCCTGGGAATTTTCGAGCAGTTTTACATGTGACTGGTTTGGAGAGAGTCGGGGAAATTGGCTCATCACTCAGGAGAGCTGCGAGATTTCTGCTGATGACATTTCCATTAACAACAGGATATAATATGTTTATAGATCCACGCTTTCTTGGCTCTTTAATTTCTCCCTCTGCAACACAGTTTCTAACAGCTGCATGGGCGTGGGGAGGGATGACTTTATAGATTGTCCATACAGCGGATCTATAGGCAGTAAATTGTGCTGACAAAGCATGGCAAGGTGGCTGATGTAGAAAACTACATCTCATGTGACTTGCAGAACATGCAGTGCTTAATTAAGAGAGCACGATATTGACCGCTCTACACGAACCGGTAATTTTAAAGAACTAAGGAATAAATCCTCTCTTACTATTGTACTCTTGAACCCATCATTTGACGCACTAATGAAGACATTTTCAGATAATGATGCTGGAATGATGAGTTCATTGTAAAAATTGATTTTCTAAATACAAGAAGAAAATCACTAATGAAAGCTGTTGTCGCCAGATTTCCTGTGTCTGTGTTTCGGACAAGTTTTCAGCTGTTCGGGTAATAACAGACAGCTGTCCATTAACTGTCAGTATCTGATTAAATTCTCTGTGACCAGGTCTGCTTATGGAGTGTAATTGAGTTAGTGAGGCCCTGATGATGTGCTCTTCTCATGGCATGGCGATTGCTGAATTTTTGACCTGAGAAAAGACTTTTGGTCCTGTAGTTTTGAGTGAGGATTAGATGTAAAACTGAAATGTTTTGTCCAGTGAAGCAGGGACAAGGGTGTGTATAGGATTTTAGAAGTGGAGGGGACACAAAAACTGAAGCTTTTAAAGCACACTACAAATTAAAAAGAAAGATAATTCTATTTTTTACTTACATAATTTATATTTACTATAAAACATTATAACTTTAATAAAAAAATGCCCTTAATTTCTGTATTATTAAGAATTTAGTTTATTAGAAAACTGAGACTGAGGTAAGGCTGTATTAAAAAAGGGCGTAAAAGAAAAGTAGCGGTCACTGAATGGACAGAGGTGGTGATCTTAAGTCTCTTTGAACTGCCACAATGTAAAATACACAGTTTCTACACTTATAAAGCCACATCTGCCCTGTGATGATTACACGGTAATGATTACACTGGCCACCGGAAGCTGAGGAGCTGCTGCTGCTCCATGAACTGTTTATTTACGGAGTCATCAACCTCTGGACAATTTCATCATGGGAAATAAACAACCAGGGTCACGTCCTTCACTAGTGAAATATGTCAACTCGTCTGTGAGGCGCCACGTTAATAAAACATTCTGGCACGGAGACATAAAACTCAAATATTAGGTGCAGACTCGCACACAAACACACTCTAACAAGGATTAGATGAGATCTGGTTCCTGTGAAACTACCTCAAGTCAGTGTGAAATAACAGAAAGAGAAGCTTGTGGTGGCCTTTGAGTGCACCTCATTAACAGAATCCATTTGGGATGGTCAGATTTGACATAATTTTCATTTAAATGACAAAGAATTGGAAATCCTAGAGTGTGCATGTACTATGTATAAACTGCTTGAGCTCGGCACAAAAGAAGAGCTTCCATTCAAATAAAAAGTGACAAAAATATGATCCAAACATAAATAATAAAATATGCACTCATATAATCATAAGATACAAAGCAGAAAGTGGAACAATGCAGCTGCACTACATTAATGTCGTCGGCATTGTGATGCTGGTTTGAGATATTCCTTTCCCACCCTACAGTAACTTCCATCCCTTTGCCACCTGCCCCGATGATGTAGGTTTTGATGCATGAATAAGGAGATGGATTCAAATAATATTTGAGCATAATTGCTTGTTGTAGAAATGAATCAGGGCGTTTATTCAAAAGGGAATGACGGGAATGATCGGCATACCGATTTATAGCACATCCTCTCGTTTTGTGCAAATAATTGAGCTGAATCTAAGCCCTGCTCTCCCCTCCACACGAGCGCACCTTTTTAAAAATGGTGTTTTAACTGTTTTCATCTGGCTGTGACGCCCGTAAAGCATCTCCACTGAGGACGTCGTGTGGGGGGTCGGGAGCTCTCATGGGAAATCTAGTAGTTTGTTTGGCAGGAAACAGGAGGCGTAAACAAATGGAAGGCGGTGGAGGATTTACAGCTTCCTGATGCATACATCTCTGCAGTGGGACAATCCCACCTGCTCAGCCATGGTTCATTCTGTCAGGCTGCAAAGACGCAGTCAGAGAGACTAACTTGCGGCGCCTGTGAGTGCTGGGATGTACTGCTGCTCTTGTGCTATACAATACTGAGGTAAAATGCACTAAAACTGCAGAATTACCTTCTACACAGTAAATTCAGCTGAGCAAAAACATGTGGCTGGCTGGAAACAGCTGGTAGTAGATTTGTGCCTGCTATAAATGTTAAAATAATTAGCCACAACTGCCCTATAGTTTGTTTAGCATGTATCTTTTGGGGGCATTCCTCAGGATAAACTATTACCTTAGTACAGAGGGCCGTGATGCATAGCAGTAATTTGGCTTTAATGCAGTTTAGGAACCTTAACATGTTAATCCCTCCTTTGTGCCCATCATTCAGGTCTGTCCCCAGGTCACATAACAATAAAACAAACACACTACAGCTAAGAATAAAAGCTACAAACATTTTTTGCATGAACTAGTTATTGTGTACTCTAAAAAAAACTATTTGTTTAGGCTCAACAACAAAAATTAACAGTTTCCATCTTTTATTTATTTTTTTAATTATGGTAAATAAGAAAATAATGTTCAACCAACAGACTACACTGAGTTTGGGTAATTTGCTTTTCGACTATAATCAAAAAAAATGTTATTTACCACTTAATGACTGACAGCATGAAAACAAGGTTTTAAGTTGATTACTCATAAAATGAAATAGTTTCAACTAATATTTCCACACTAAATTACACACAATATTAGTTTTGATGCAACATTTTAATGTCAATTAACTCAACAAAATAATATTTGCAACTTACAGGTCTATCTAAATCAGTAAATTAGTTCTGTGATGTATTTTAGGTGACTCACTTGTTTCCAAATAGACTATTATAAATAATATGATACTGAATCTAAAATTGTATTTATTTAATTATTTTAGTAGTTGCAATGGTTAACTACTTTTTCATTTCACTCTTTATCTGCAACGTATTGCTTTTGCTTTGGCAATAAAGTGCATTCATTACAAAACTAAATTATTGCAGTGGCAGATGATTGGCATATTTTTAATCCTGATTTGTGCAGGTCAGCATCATCAGTTGCATCTCACATATAAAGCAAAACATCTAACATCAAACAACATGACTCCATATTGTATTATATTCATTATGTTGCACATGACATTAGTATGCAACCATTGATGCATTTATTTTTTTTATTGCAGGTTCCCTTGACAATAAAGTCAGGAGATTGTACTACATATAAGATACTAAGGCAGTGTTTCACTGTGAGCTAATAAAAACTAAAATTCATCTGCAAACGCTTGACAGTTTCCCCTCCAGGAGAAGTGCACTGGGCATACTGTAAAAAATCCATGATAATTATCTCGCAATATTGGTTTTATTACTGGAGGACGTATCCAAACCACATGCTGCTTCCTGGTATAATTTCAATGCTTCACTGCCATATCATGAAGGGAGGAGTATACTGATGAAGGAAACATACAAAACAAACAAAAGACCGGTATAGACTCACTCTGTATGGCATTTATAGACTGTACTGGGCAGACAGTCATGAACTTACATTAAGAATGCAAATATTTACTTTACTGTACAGCGATTTTCCAATTCCTTATATTTTCAGACTCCTGAATGATTGTAAATTATCCCTACAGTTGAAAAGTCACTGTTGTTGGCTAACATTGTACATAGGGTTGAACAAGTACTTGAAATATTATAGAAATTGCAATATGGAGAAGTGCAACATCCAAGTTGCATGACCTGCAAATTTTTGATGAGGGTAAATTGTGTCACAACATACTATACATTATAAATGAAGCATTGTGCTACAGAGATATCCTGGCCTACAAATTATATTCTCTAGACAGAAGGTGACAAGCTTGTTTGGTACAGACTGCAGAAAAATATCACATAGTTGGTTTTATATTTGTTTCAGTGGAAAAGAAATGCAAAAATGACCATTTCTACTAAAATAATGACTCACATCTCAACTGCAATATCTGTTCTTGGTTTGCATCATTCATTCCGAGGATATCAGTCAAGAAAATCTCCTGGTCATGCAAAGGGTTTTCCTGGATTTTTATTTTAAGGTTGATTTTAAACATGTTTTTTCCCCCACACTTATGCTGAATCTAAACGTTGTAACACTGAGTTAAAGTTATTGTCTCATATAATGAGTGAAATGCTGAGTGAAACAATCAAGCCCAAGACATGCATTTTGGCAAAGGTTGTAGGTAATCAACATCTTTTATTCATATCAACCTAAAATTCAGGCTCAGTGGTATATTTAGGTTCTTTGGAAACTTATTAAAGTCTTCACCATAATTAAACAACAAAGCAAAGAGTCACAGCCAGACTCTCGGAGGTTGTACTTATTCTGAATGCTAATATTTGCTGCCAGTGACAGTGTTAACATGCTGATGATTAGCAAGTATAATGTTTATCACGTTGTCTATCTTAGGGGAGCGCGTTTGCATGCTAACATTTGCTATTTAGCTCGAAGCACAAAATACAGACAGGGCTGATGGGAAAGTCATTACGTTATTACAATTCAGCCTGATGGAGGTATTAATGTCTGTACTAAAATTCCATTGCAGTCCTTCTAATAGCTGCTGAGACATCACAGGTGTTGAAATAATCAGTGGATCACCAAATTAATTGGAATTTATCATCTGGGAACCATGACTATCTGTAAATTTCGTGTTGTTCATATATTTCACAGTAAAAGTGCAAACTGTGATATCTTTGTTGTGGTAGATGGAATGTCAGAGCTTCACCAACTGGCACATTCACAGAGCCACTATGCTACAGTCAATAAAAATATTTCAGTTTTAACAGAGGTTTGTCGAGATTTGAAGAAGCCACAATGTAGGATGAAGTCTCAAGTGAAGAACCTTCTTCAGTTTAAGCCATACGCTGATCCACAGAAGGATGGAGCTCTTTGCAACTTTTTGCAGAGGATTTCCAGGCTTGGGAATATATAGTGGACCATTTTATGTGTCTGTCACATCTCTCTAGAGATGCCGGTGAATCCCAGAGGGAATCACCTCTGAGGCAGCAGGTGGTTCTCTAAAGCCGAACATTTGTCTTTCAGGTCACCTGCTGCTCACTCCTCAATATATGGGGTTTAACATGCCTCTTCCTTGACTTCCTGTTGTAGGAGCAGAAAGGAGGAAAAGCTCAGCACAACATGCACCTAACCTTCAATTTCTGATCCCAGCTTTCGTCCTATTTCAACTGTAAAGATCTCTGAATAGAATGACAAGGCTTACTGTGAGACTCTTCATGGTTCTGGGCTGAAGATTTAGGCGGTCCATGTATAATCCTTCTACAATTCAGTTTGAAAGCCTCTCAGCGAAAGAATGCAACACTTTCAGTATCGCTTTACATGCCTGTGGGAAATCATGGAGGTTCTATTTTTTGGTTTCATTCCATTTTTGCCTTCAGTCTAACAGTGATGTCATTTTTTAAATTAAATCTTGAAGGGATCGGAAAGGGTTAACACTACAGCGCAGCACCAGGCTCTGCCGGGCTAAAAGCAGTCTGGCGGTGCAGTTCAGTGGGGCATTAGGCCTGTCATAATTGCATCCACTGTCTGAGGTCGTAGAAGGCCAGCAAGTATTGCTCTGAATGTGTATTACTGATGAAACCATGTGGAGTGAGAGGAGCCCATTACTGCAAGTCCCAGACAAGAGTGAAAAATGAAATGGCTTTTCAAAAACTGGGCTGCTGTAACATTTTGGTGGCATATAGTGGTGGAGGAACTGTGTCAGGTGCTGTGGGGGGAGCTGGTAAGGAAGTGGGCAGCTCAACAGGCTTAGGGAAGATGGAATGATATGAGAGCAAGGTGTAATTTCCTGGGAGTCCCCCAGAGGATCCCGGCGTCTGGATGGGAATTGTCACAAATTGTAGATGCACTGCCACACACACACGCACACATGCCCGCGCACACGCCCGCCAGCACGCACACACGCACACACACACGCATTACACACACAAATGTACACACACCAAGAGCCAGATCTCTGTTTTGCACTTCTTTTTTTTACTGAGGGAGTAATTGGCTCCAGCAGCAGCTACAGATGCTGGTGGGGAGAAATGGGGCAAATAAAACAAATCTAATTGCAAATAAGTTACCTGGTGAGTTCAGTTAGAGATTCTCCTCCAGGGCCTCCAAGGAAGGAAAAAAAA
>OMNN01001331.1:1414-13303 GCA_900302755.1 Chromis chromis | reverse complement strand
TATTTTTGCACTTGAGCCCCATTTTCTGTCAGGAACACAGAGACACAGTGTTCTGGATCTGAATCTTTTGGAATCAGATCCAGTTTTTTATGAAAGTGCCATCAAGTGGAGACATTCTAGATGTCTTGTCCTTTTAAAAATTTAATTTCATCATTTTTTTAACCGACACTGCTGATGAAAACCAAAGGTATCTGCAAAAGGTTTATGTGGATGATAGGTTTTCAGAATCTGGCAGAATGACAGAATAGAGACAATTGCACCCCCGGCCAATTTGGCACCATTTAAAGTAGGTCGAATTCGTTATTAGAAATTCCTGTTTGCAACGTACACACTGAAAGCTGTCATTGTATCACTCTGATACTCTGAGATTAAACTGTTTCCTAGGTAATTTCTGGAGTTGATGAACCCTGATTTCCTGGAAAGATTACTGGAAATACACCGATCAGGCATAACATTATGACCACTGACAGGTGAAGTGAATAACACTGATCATATTGGTACTATGTGGTGTTCTGCTGGAAAACCTTGGATTTTGGCATCCGTGTTGATGTGACTTAGACACCAGAATAAACATTGTCCCAGAACAAGCACACTCCCTCATGCAAATGGAAATCCCAAATGTCACTGGCCTACCCCCGCTGGAAAATGCACCCCACCACATGGTAAAACATCAAACAATCAGGAACATCTTGAGGAACATGACAATGGCCCAAGATGTTGATTTGACCTCCAAACTTCCTAGACCCCATTCTGATCAAGCATCAACAGGATGCAGTGGAACAAGTTTGATTGACAGAGGCCCCACTGCACAACCCAGAGTACCCAAAGGATCCACTGCCAACCTCCTGGTGCCAGACCCCATAGGACACCCTGAGAGGTCCTCTTGTCCATGTCCAATGGTTCAGAGCATTTTTGACCACATAAGGGGGACCAACACAATATTAGGCAGGTGGTCACAATGTTATGCCTGATTGGTGTACATATTCAAAGTTGAAACAAACTGGCGTCCAACTCGTTTTCTCTCTAGGAATGATTCAGCCTCCTGCTAATAACACAGTATGACGCACCAAACACATCCTGCTGTTGTTGTCAGTGCGTAATAGTGTGTGGCCTGTAACTCATGTAGAGGAATTCTTGTAAAACTATAAATGATTATAGTGGAAACAAAATAAAGCCTCCAGTGGATGTGAGGAGCCAATGATAGATTGCTGCTGCCACAGTTGTAATCTGTTGTGTGCTCCACAGGGAGTAATGATGGTGATGATTGTCTTTTATTTCCTGCTTTTTACGGAGGGCATTTAAATGTTCTTTCTGCTCCTCTGGGCTAAAAAAAGACTGGTTAATGGTTTAAGCCATGACCTGACCGCTGGTGTTTTTGTTTGTGTTCTGGGCAAGTGGTTCGGTTTCACCTTGAGGCCTGAGGTTTAAACCCTTACAGCTAATTCTGTATGACGTGAATTTCACTGTCTCCTCGGGAGGAAACATGGAAACATCTGCCCCTGCTGGTGGACGTTCCCTCCTTGGAAAAATATCTCTTTTACAAACACTAAATACAAAGTACTGCAGCCTAAAAGTATACATAGGTCACTCATCTCTAAAGCTAAGCTCAGATTTATCCAAAAGTGCCAAAATAGCAAATCCCTGCTCTCCCTCAGCTCTGTGGTTTGAGTGCTGAGATTTTGGTTTGAGGAATTTGATGTTATGTCTGAGACCCTACATGCATAGTAAAACCAGACTGTCAGTTATTTTTAATACAGTCATGTCTAAAAATCTGAGACTACAATGAATTATTTATTTTTTTTGTGTATAAACCTGGAAATAATGAGAAAGACACACAAGTAAGAATCAGTGGCGTTTACCATGTTAACTCCTTTATACACAAACTCAGCTGCATCCTTCCATTAAAGCAGCGTTTGATCGACTCATCAGAGGATTGTTGAAGCCATCGTTCACCTGTTATAAATACAGCTGGGCCTCAAGTTTCCAACAGAACTTTGCTCACTATGCAGCATTATGATAGTAGGAAACATGGCAATAGAATTAAGTCAAATCATTAGAAGTCAGATTGTTATTCTGAGCAAAAAAAAGCTTTCTCAGCGTCAAATTATAGCTTTGTGGAAGTTTATGCAGCTCATTGCATCATACGCTTGACATAAAAACAATAAAACTGATCACAAGTACACGTTTTTTTCCCAGATAGCATGGAAAGGCTGAAATAAGTGACTGTGCAGGCTGTGTGTCTGTATTTGATATTATTTTTAACACATTCTGTCTATATACATTATCTTTTACAGGATGAGGGGGACAAGTGGTTGAGCAGTTATGTTGCTTTTGTTGTTGTTTTTTGTTTCTTTTTCAGAAACAAAGTGTAATCCTGCTCTCACCACAGGGTGCAAGTTAAAAAACTGGAAAGAATAAATAAATTCCAGAGTGTACATATAAGCACTTGAATACAGAGACTCAAAATCTAAAAAACATATAAAAATTCATTTGAAAATTAATGTAGAATTTACTCTGTGCAAATTGATTCTGTGTCGAATTTACAAAATAATGAAGGACAAGTACCTGTTCGAATGAATTCAGAAAACAAAATGTCATTTGGTATTATTAAATAACAGTATTTAAACATATGCACAACTAAATGATATCTTAATAATCCATAGATCTATTATTATATCTATCAAGATAGATCGGTTTGCTGCAGAAGTGTGGAGAAATGTAAAAGTTATTAGAATAAGTTGGGCTTCATCTCTTTCTTGGTTCTGTGTTTTGTCCATAGAAGTTCTCCAGGCCTCGGCTGGAACGGCCGTGTGGGTCGACAGAGCCGCTTATCGTCCACCAGCTCCACTGCAGAAGAAGACGGCATCTTCGTCAACTCCGCCAGCAGCAAACTCCTAGAGAGAGCCCATGACATCCTCATGTCAGTATAAACGCCACAATACTTAATAAACCCACCTACAGTCCTGGTTCACAGATCATTTCTTTCCACTTGCGACACTATTGAGTGTTTTTTGGGCTTTCTTTGTGGTTGTAAAACTATTTTCAGCATCGTTTCACTCTTGAGTTGTTTGTTATTTGGTCAGCAGTGTGGTCTAGACATCTGTAAACCCGAGTTCAAACATCTGCCCTGCTGCAGCATCTTTCACCACATTCCTCCAGCTCAGACACCATACTGCCGTTCTGTGTCTCGCACTGACCTCTGACCTCCCCACCAAGGGGAGCAAGTGAAGAGAGAATTTCTTCCCCACGGGGATGAATAAAGTTCCACTTTATTGACGGGGATATGACCCACTAGGGGAGAATTTCTGGAATTAACCGAATGCCTTGTTGACGTTGTGCTTCACAGTAAAAAAGTCACTCATTGATTTAAGGAACTGCTGGACTAACTTTATTGTTTCTTTTTTGTTTTTGATAAACAGGAGGAACAAAAACTACAAATCTAAGCCAGTTCTTCCGAAGGTACAGTACAGCATATCTCTAATTTACAGCTATAGAATGTTTTCATTGTTGATTAATCTCTTGACTCTTTTCTTGATTAATTGGTTAGTTTTTTTGGCAGAAAATGGTGCAAGATGTTAATCAGTGTCTCCCAAAGCACAAGATGACATACTCAAATGTCTTGTTTTGTCCTCAACTTAAATATTTTCAGTTTACTATCGTAGAAGAGCAGTGAAAACAGAAAATATTCACATTTAAGAAGCTGGAATCAGAGACATTTGACTTAATTTTTCTTTTAAACATAACTTAAGCAGATTAATTGATTATCAAGATAGTCAGCTAATTGTTTAACGTATTAATTGTTGCAGCTCTGCTTTCATTTATCTGAATAAAAGGCATAAATTCAAATATAGTGCTACATTATCAACTGATTCTGACTTTATACCTGCAGCACCTGCTTAATGTGAAGTCCTTGAAGTACCTGAGCAACCTGACGCTTCACGACCGCATCACCAAGTCGCTGCTTCACCTCCACAAGAAGAAGAAACCACCCAGTATCAGCGCACAGTTCCAGGTCAGACACACTGCACAGCTCAGTGATTTGCCATCCAGTGCTCTCACAGTAAAAATAATACGATTAGCCTGAGCTGGACCCAGGAATCCCCCTCCAGCTGTGAATACGATAAAAACAAGGTGTGTCCTTCACAAGCGGCTGCCCACAGCCTTCACTGTCCGCGGCCTAGTATTTGTCCAATATGTGTGAACCGACTGTCTAACACCCACCGGATAGTAAGAGATGTATGACATCATGTCTGGTAATAAAAAACATATATTTGATTTGGTGAGAAAGTAGAAAATTAAGCTTTACTCATTCACTGGCACACCCTTCTGAAATTCCTCTCTGATGTTGACTCAATGATGAGATGAAGACGGGAATTCAGAGAACCAAAAATGAGCTTATTCTTCCCATTTAACCCTCTGAACCCCCATCAGCTTCTGCTCCTGTCACATATTTACTCCCTGTGAGATCATTTTTCACTGCAATTTAAAGTCCTGCACCTCTATGGAAACAGCACAACCATGGCTAGAAGTAGAGAGAACTCAGAAATGTCTTCTGTGCAGTGTAACCAACAAGTTGAATTTCTTTGACTATTTATTTTACGAAAATGGTCGCTCTACATACTTGAGATCTTTTACTACTTACATTTTTGTTTTGCTTCTGTGCATATCTCCTATCTGCACTGTGTGAACACTGCCTGCAGTTCAGTCGGAGAGTTCTTAAGTTTTTGTCATGTGACTGATTGTTGCAGCTGAGTCACTCATGACTTCCTGATTAAGTTTTTTAGTTGTTTTTTTTTTCTCACAGAATCTGGTTAGAGCAAAAATTTTTTTTTTTTTTTTTTACAATTTTTAAACAAGACCTCCAGAATAAAGTAATGTTATGCTGAGATTTTGTCAATTTTTTCAACAAAAAGAGCACATCTCACATGATTAGTTCAAGGACTGAAAGTTGTCAATCCCACAATTCTTCCTGTTTTTACAGTTTCTGTACTTTTAGTGATTATTTAAAGATAGCATGCCTTTCAAACCCACCAGTGGGTTTGGGGTCCAGAGAGTTAGGCACTTAAAAAACATATTTATATATTTCACTTTTAAATGGCTAGAAGTAGAGAGAACTCAGACATATCTTTTGTACAGTAAAAAACTGTAAAAATGCCATACATAATTAAAAGAAAAAAACAAAAGTAAAATGTTTTTTATTTATTTATTTTACAAAAATTTAACAAAACCTGAAATCAACATATGCAACATTTTTTCAAGTGCCGAAATGTGTTACCAATATTGGTAAAAAGTGACTTTTTTTTTACCAATATTTTACCTTGTTTATACTTATATTATGTATTTGTTTCTTTACTTCTCCTATCTGCTCTGTGTAAACACAGCCTGCAGTTCAGCCGAGTTCAGCTAAAAAGTCCATGAATTTTTTTCACATGACTGTTGGTCACAGCTGAGTCAGTCTATTTGTCTTTTACAGAATCAGGTTACAGCCAACAGTTTATATTTTGCAGATTTTTTAAGGAGACATGTGAAATGAATTGGCACAATTTCAAGTCTAGATTTGGTTATTCACATCACAGATGAGGAGTTCAAGAACTGTCATAAAGTTGAATATCTGCAGATTCCTTCTGTTTATGCAGATTCTAGCTCTGCCAAATGGTGCAACTTTGACAATTATTTTAAAGACAACATGTCTTTCAGTTCCGACAGCAGGTTTTGGGGTTCAGAGGGTTAAACAACTAAAAGGCTCTTTGTTAGGAGGATTTTCCTTTTAAAAACTGTCGTTAACATAACATAAATGAGCCCAACAGCTACTACTATGGTTCAGAACATGCTGTTTTCTTCTCTGTACTGTTCTGTTGGAGGTATAGTGTAGCTCTGAGGCCCTCTGGCAGGCAGCCCTGGCCCTGTGTGTGGATGACTTCACTTTTCACATCCTGTGCAGCCCTGATTGCTTTAATCTCCCATGGAGGGGGAGGAGACTGAATTCCTCCCGCCACTGAATTATCACACACACATGCATGTGTTTATGCACATACACAATAACTGCACATGGAAACACTACACACATCGCTCCAACCACATGCTGACGTCGACATATTGCTAGTAATTATGATTCCAAGCTGCAGCTTTAATCTTGAGTTTTATTCACAGCTGACAGAACCACCTGACTGACTGCTGCCTGTCAAACAGCTGTGAAACAGCTTGTTGTGTTGTGTTGAATTTCATGTCTTGTTTGTGTGTCTTGTTCTGCAGGCCTCCCTCAATAAGCTAATGGAGACTCTGGGTCAGTCTGAGCCTTATTTTGTCAAGTGCATCCGTTCCAACGCTGAGAAGGTACAGTTTGCTCACTGCGGCCGCTTTCCCTGTTTTGGTTCAGTTTTCAAAGCATTTTTCATTTCCTTTGAAGTTTGGGCCGTTTTTTTTAAAGCTGTTTATCATTTCCCCCTCTTCTCGGCCGTCTGTCGCTCTTCCGCTTTCTTTAATTTTCCCTCCTCTCCTCCATTATCTTCCTTTCCTCTGGACTTCTCTCTCTCAGCTGCCCCTCCGGTTTAATGATAACCTGGTGCTCAGGCAGCTGCGCTACACAGGTATGCTGGAGACGGTTCGCATCCGCCAGTCGGGCTACAACGTCAAGTACAGCTTCAAGGTAACACACAAACACTTACACCCTTTGAATGCTCTCTAAGCATCTGAGTCCATATTGGCTTCACTCAACAATTTAATGATAAAAAACAAAAGAAAAAAACACAGTTGTAGATAAACTACTAAATAATTTTGACAGTTTTTTTAGTTTGCAGTGGTACAATGTAAGCAAATTTACATAAACTACAATTTTATGATACTCGACTTGTACTTTACTCGAGTACTTCCATTTTATGTTTCTTCATACTTTTACTCAGGAGTATCGGAGCACAAATTTCATGCATGTGCACAATTCAGTTGTGGCTACCAAGTGCAAGACGTGCACTTTAAGTGATGATTGGATCTTCAAGCACTTCTTCAAATCTGAGCAAATCTTGTATTTACTCACATGGGGAAAAAAAGTGTCACAGTTCCAGCGTGCTTCAGTAGCGCTGCAAAAAGTCTTTGAAAAGAATTAAAAATATATCAATATCAAGATTTTACATACAAAACATGCATTTTGTTCATAAAAGTGCTGCATTGTTCCATATTTGTATCCTACATATACACGAATCTGTGCAATATCAGTATTTTTTCATATCCGTATTTTCTACTCATGGAAGTTTTTGTGCAATATCAATGTTTTTTTTGTTTTTGTTTTTTCATATAGAATAACCGCATGCAATTTTGTTCACTTCTACATGCAGGGAATATGTGTAAAATTTGAATTTCTCCATATAGAAGAATCAGTACAATATCATAAGTACTTATGTATATTTCTTGTTGTTTGTTTGTTTTTTAAACTTATTTCCCTACAGTTTAGCACTGTCCTTTTTGCTGCTGTAACACTGCAGACATTCCATTTATGGGATGAATGAAGGACTATGTTATCTGATCTTAATTAAGAAGAATGCTATAATTTCACTACTTTAATTATTTGAATAAATATTTGTATACCATTTCCATTATATTTAATTATGTAAACATTCTGTCTTCAATCTGTCTAAAAATACAGAATTCTGCACTTTTCATATTAAATTCATCTGTACCTAATAAATATCTACATTTTAGACTCCAGAACTTTGGTTTGCAGCACAGCTTTTTATCAAAAAATATCTGTCTTCAAACCCGAAAAGTCAAAAAACTATTTAATCAGACATGACAAGCTCCTCCAGAGCTGCAGAAAACATTACACATCAGTTTCACAGGCTGAGTCGTATTTACATATAGCAAACTGACCTTTATGTGCAAAGTTGGTGGATTTCCCCTTAAAACATTGTTCACTTTATCCTCTAATTTTCAATCTTTGTCTCAAAACGCCAAGAATGATGTTTTCCAGACAGCAAAGGCTCAATAAGCCAAATGTTGAAGCAGCAGATCACATTAACGTGTCTCCTTTGTGTGCTATCAATCTGAGGCTCACGACACAAAACCTAAACAACACTCAGGTTTCCATGAGTTCAGGTGCCAGTGATGAGTTCATCTGCAGGAAACTTGTCACTGATGTTGCTCGACTTGTTCGCTGTTTGTCGTGTCGGGAATCGTGGGGGACGAGAAGTGGCGGCCATCTTTAACCGCACTGGCTCCATAAAGAATGACATCAACCCTATGAGAAATGCATTGTGACTAATAAAGCAGATCATGTTAAATCAGATTGGAAGTGAGCAGTTGGACTGAAAATGTTTGGGAGCGGCTCACTTCTAACTCCAGCTTTTTCTTACATTAGTTTCCATTTTGTGGTCTTGATTGTTAATTCGTGCCTGTCGCATCCTGCCAAGGTTTGAGGCAGAGATTAAGTCATTTTGTTAGCTTATTAGGGAGTCACTTAACCAAATCACAAACTTATTTTCCCATGTAACCATAGCGGTGTCTGCTTTAGGTTTTATTTGCTATTCAGAGTCCTGCTGCGTTCAAAATACAATCAAGGCTAATTTTATTTCATTTATGGCACTTTAAACAGTGAAAATCGGACATTTCAGAGTTATTGTGTTATTGTGAGGTAATGTCACAACTTGACTATAAACATTGCAGCAGTGGAAAGCACCCAAGTACATTTACTCGAGTACAAAACACACTTTTAGGCACTTATACTTTACGTTATATTTCCACTCTACCACATTTCAGAGGGAAATTTTTAATTTTTGTCTCCATTACATTTATCTGACATGTATAAATATTAGCCACTTTCAATATTAAAGTCCCCCTTCTCTTAAAAATGTGTTTTGCTCAGTGTAACTGTTCTTAGCTCTTAGTTCTTCACTTGCAAAATGACGTACATACAGGATTTCTAACTGAATGTTTTTGTTGAAAAATCCTTCATGCATCTTTGAACATTCTTGGAGGGGAACTTTAAAATTTTGCATTAAGAAACATGGTAACTTATGTATGTTTTGGTGATTTTTTTTTCATTTTTCAACTGATATTTCTTAAGTATTTGCACAATCTGCTGTAATAATGTATAATTCTCCACTGTGGAATTATTTAGGGGTTATAGTATAATCTTATAAAATGAAATACATTATGAAAAATTTAGGAGGTGCCCTGCAACCTTTTTGGTTTGTAAAAAATAAAAATCGTCTCTTAGTTGTTAGCAGTTCCACTAAAAAGACATTTGCTCTTTAAAAATTCTCAGATGTTTTCATTTAAACATCTGATTGGCACCCAAAAAGAAAAATGATCCAGTTTACTTTGAATACTTGCCGATTTATTTTTTGTATCTTTGCAGAAGTAGCAATCCAATGCAGGATTTTTTCTTGTACCACAGTGTTTCTACATTGTTCTGCTAGTTTTACTGAATGCTTCTTCTATCACTGGAAAATAGGTCTCACTACAATTTAAAAACTGATATAAAATGATGCTTTATATTTTGATATTTGTGAGGTTAGACCTTTTCGAGTAAGATTTACAAAACAAAGCACAAAAACTCACAGTCTGCAAGTATTCCGATGAGCTCACTCAGGTAATTTTAGCATCAGACGTCTTCATTTACCAGAAATTCCTCCAAACATATTTAGTGCTGCGCTCAGCACTAATGAGAAATATCTTTAGCGTGGAATCACTTGGAGGACTCTGCTGCTCAGAACAGAGCCTCTCCATTGTCCTCGGCTCTCCGAAACACTCCCCATGCTTGTAATTGTATAAACACGGCATCTGTTTCTCCGTCCACCCCCTGCGGCCCAGCGTGCAGATTGTATTGAATTCAGACAATGAGCCTCAGTTTGAAGAGTGGGAGTTCAGCATATTTATGCCATGATGTTTGAACCCCTGCAAATATGGACAGCATGGGCTTTTACCTGAAACCACATGTTCCTTGACAGCTTTTTTTTTTTCTGACTGTGCAAGAGATGCTACAGAAGTTCGCTCCAGTTTCTGCTGCTTGTCAAGAGTTGTATTTCAAGTTAATCCTCAACCAGTTAATCCTGCACTGCTACAAAAACTGAAGGCTTTAACAGATTCACTGACGTAAAGCTTTAGTTCGACACGTTACTGGACAGAAATCTTGTGCACATGACCCAAACATGTAATCCTGAACAAACAGAGCTGTAGGGTAATAAATGCACTTCTCATAAACACCTTTTCTTGCTTTCTTGATAGGATTTTGTCCATCACTTCTGTGTGCTGCTCCCAGAGGGCACCAGTGCCACCAGAGAAGGAATCCAGCAGAGTCTGGACCAGCTGGACCTGCAGCCTGATGGCTACCAAGTGGGGAAGACGATGGTATTTATTCTTCCTTCTGCTTTCCTTGTTGAAGTTCTTTTAAAATCAATTTTAAATACAGTAAAACATGGTGTGGCATCTGCTTTTAATCTGGCTCATTGTCCCTGAAAATAGAAGACATGTGGTATCAGGAAAACATTTAACAGTCATTTCACAAAGAGGAATATCAGGGTTCATTAAGCTGGTGGCATTTCTCTGTACTGTAAAAACAGGAAGACTCATCAGATTTTTAAATTTCCAGCGTTCCTTGAACTACTCATCTGTGATATGCAGTTTTGTTTGGAAATCTTAACTAAATCAAAGCCTATAATCCTGATATTTTGTAAAACATCACATCATCCTACATGTCTAATGTAAAAAAAATACCACTAAACACAAAACATTTTGTGCAACTGGACGCAACTGTCAAGCCATGAAGGACTGAGCTGCGACCAGCACTGAGATGACAAAAATTCAAGCACTATTCAGCTGAACAAGGTTGAACTGCAGGCAGTGTTTACACAGAGCAGATAGGAGACAAGTATGAAAACAAATTAAAAATGTATGTAGTAAAATATCTATAGTATGTAGGGTCACCAGTTTCATTTCCAGTATTCATGACACCATGTAGAAAAATGTACAAATTGATTCTAGGTATGTATAAGATAAATAATCAAATAAATTAAACTTTCATTTTGCTTTTATTAAGATTTATGGCATTATAACTTTGCTATACTGCACAAAAGACATTTCTGAGTTCCTTCTACTTCTAGTCATGGTTCCATAGAGGTGCAGGACTTTCTAGTGCAGTTGAAAATGAGCTCACAGTGAGTAAAAATGTAACAAGAGCAAAAAACGGGAGTTTTGAGAAACTGGATGGGATTCAGAGGGTTAAGGTACATAAAGTGACAATACATATATACAGATGTAACATGTAATGGTTGGATTAGTGAATTCTTTGTATTAGGTAACTGTTTGGTGAAAAGAAAATATGAAAACTGATTACACTGTATGTTGTTTATTGTCATACCACCTGTTGTCGTATCCAAGACCGATGAATTTACTCAAAAGAATGTGGAGTTTTAATTGGCTCAAGCTTTTGGTGAGTTTAATAAACCATTAAATGCCACCAGCTATAAATAACAAAGTGTAGTGTTGGGGATAACCTCATATTACCTAAAAGCATCCTGCCTTAGAAAAATAGGATGTAATGTAGACTCTGCCCCATACTTGGTGTGTATGTCCACCTTATGAATGGGACCTGATGGAGGGGTCCATGCTGTCTATATAATTAGAGGATCATACCTGACATTCTTGTGACCACGTATCCGGCCAGAGATTTCTGAGGTTTGTGTGTGTGCACCTCTGATTCACTGTGAGCCTTTTTTTTCTTTAAAGAATGTGAGTATATCTCTTTGTAAGTGTGTGTGTGTGTGTGTGTGTGTGTGTGTGTGTGTGTGTGTGTGTGTGTGTGTGTGTGTGTGTGTGTGTGTGTGTGTGTGTGTGTGTGTGTGTGTGTGTGTGTGTGTGTGTGTGTGTGTGTGTGTGTGTGTGTGTGTGTGTGTGTTTGGG